>JABEZY010264706.1:0-10173 GCA_013467495.1 Gossypium gossypioides | reverse complement strand
GTGCAGTAAATGTTTTTATTTATTATATGTTTCGACTAATATATCGCTTGTACAAGTGGAACCATGGGCCGAGTTATGTGAGACTATCCGACGAGTTGAAAGACATTAGGCTGCTGTTAGATCAACGGTCGAAAAATGAGGTTAATTACCTATCCTTTTCGAACCTATATTAATTATGCAATGATTCGTTAAAAAAATTCGTACATAACGATATTTACAATTCTACTTTTCAGTTTGAATGGATGTCGTATACCGACCCCGAGATCATATCTTGCATCCCGTCGAAAGTGTTGGCCAATTAAGATATGTGAGACACGAATATGACATTGATAGTGTATGCAATGGTAGAAATGCACGAATCGGATCGGGTTTTGCGGTAGTTCGAGTATAGGCAACAAATTCCACTACCACCACGAGACATGAAGGTACTACACAATGTGGACATTCAAGGAAGAACAACTAGGACTGGGTGGAGAAGTATAAGGAACACATCTAGGCTAGGGATTGTAGGATGAAATCCTTATCCACCTGCGAACCATTTTTCTCGAAGGACACAACGACAGCTGATGATTACTTGGCACGGGTCGATGCTGACGTACCCTGGATTTAGGGCACCTTATGGTTACACACCTATATTGACCCAAACACCGCCCGCATATGGCTCATCGTCGTAACCACCGGACACGGGAGTGGCAGATACATGATGGCAGGCAATGACGATGCAATAATCGACAACGAAGAAAGATGATGACGCTGTCGTACCCAAAGAAACGATTACCCAAATGACAATGCTAGGTATATATTTAGGTGACGATGATGATGAGAAGGAAGTCTACAGGCCCTCACCTCCGGATGCACCTCCGATTGAACCTCCGGTTGTACGCCCGGTTGTATACAGAAATCCTCCACGCGACCGTCGTCCACCACCTTGTGGCACATATTCTCCCTAATGACACTATTGAGTGTATTTTTGTTATAAATATTGCAACGTAAATATAAATATGTTATAAATAAATCAAGGTTATTAATTCAAACAATAAATTTGCCTTTATTAGTATCTATCATGAGTTATGCGTAAGTTAACATTAAATAACAAATTGAACCAAAGGGAATACACGAAACACGCTATTGAATACAAAATTTGGTAGAAAGTAATGTTATCGACGTTGAGGCCCCAACGTATCCTTGTACAGAGAACATGTTGTCTTCATATGCCCTAGGTTTTTACAATACCCGCATAATTTCTATTGACCGTCTCTCTCCCAAATATCCATATTGTTCTTTATCTAGGTGGAATTTGGATGACCTTTCGGGACGCGACGCAGATCCTTGTTTGGCACCAACTTGAATGGCGTACTAGACTCCACACACTATGAATGCGTTCTAGTCAGTAGATGTAGTTGATGTAAGGTGCGTACTCAATCTGTACGTTCCCACATATGGCAATTGCATGTGTGCATGGGAACTGAAGTGCTAGGAATTTCCCACAATCGCAAATCCCTTACGTTAGGTTCACATGATAGGATGCACTTGACATTTCTTGGTCGAGTCTAGCATGCTCCATTGCCATAGATACTTATACAAACCATCCCACACGATACCTGACACCATTACAATAGATAGTTATACAAACCGTCTCACCCGTGATGCAACTTCTCCATAACCTTCTGTTTTGCAACCCATACTTTGTAGTACATTGAAGTGTACTAGTACTGGCTACGTATGTCCGCAATCAGCACCAATATTTGAATCCAGGTTTATTTATATTTCGTTTACCTGGCCAATTAATGTTTATATGAATATTAGGATAATTTCTTGTGCTTTATTTCTATATTGCATGATTCAGTTATAAAACTGATTAATTAAGTAGATTAATTAACAGAAGAATAGGGGTTGATCATAGAATTAGCTGGCTTAAATTATGTGTGCCTAAACCCTAGGATTAACGACCCTAGGAAGTAATGTAGGTTAAACGTGGTCGCGAGATAAGTTTATTGAGTAAATCATAATTTATCCCTGTGGAGAAAGTGAGGTCGGGAGATAAGCTAGTACCTATCGATTAGTTAACTAGTAGAGGTAGGAGGTAATACTAGTTAATTAATAACTAATTTCCTAAAAACAACCCGAGTTCTGAAGTTAATTTTCTGCCTATTAATTAAGATTTCTTAATCAATCATAGGCTAAAGGCTCGCATCGCTGACACTAGGAATAGAAAATTACATTAGGTTATTTTAGGTTAATTAATTTAAATAATACTTTAATTAGGATTCACACTACTAATTCGTGACTCAATTAGATTAGTAATTATTTTCTGTAATAATTTAATAATAAGATTCTCCAATCTACAAATCTGTAACGTCCCCAACTCGGCCTAGACATTATGGATGAATTGTGAGAGTTACATTAGCCACCGAATGGCCCAGAAAAACATTCAGATTCAATATAATGGTTTTAAGTTGTAAAATCTCAAACTTATTTAGAGGAAGATATATATATTTAATATTCATCACTTTATAAAACTAATGAAGATCACTTTGTAGAAAAAAAATTATGTTTGATTTCCAAAAGTCACATTTATAATTTTTAATACATTTTAAGAAACTCTAGTTTGTTTAATTATCTTGTTTATTTTGATTTTAGTTCCTAATGAAGATCACTTTGTAGAAAAAAAATTATGTTTGATTTCCAAAAGTCGCATTTATAATTTTTAATACATTTTAAGAAACGCTAGTTTGTTTAATTATCTTGTTTATTTTGATTTTAGTTCCAAAGTTGTTAGGAAAATCATATTTGCACATTTCTAAATCAATTTAAAAATAAAATCTTATAAACCTTATTCAAATTTGAGTTTGTCATCAAAAGTGTATAATGTCATATCCCCAATTCACACATCCAAATGAAATATTAAAGTTCATGCCATAGTTCATTTTTAAACAATGTAATAATCAACAAAGTTTATAAAATGGATTTTAAAAATACTTTTGAGTAAAAATTCGGTGGCAGTGTTCTGAATGTCGAGTCTGAGCCCTAACCTCAAGAGTTATCTAAAAAGATAGGAATAACTAAATGGTGAGTTATAAAACTCAGTGTGGTCTTAACACCCAAGCAATAAGTAAATAAAATAATAATTGTCAACACACAATTTTGTAATTTACAGTACATATCAGATTATCAATTTCACAGTGATATCAGTAAGTATGAAGTATGCAGTATACAAAAGTAACAGTAAAATTTTTCTACCCATCCATCCACTACACTCCACAGTAAGAGTTCCTTAGAACTCGTCCAACCTTACACACCATAACAGTAGGAGGAAAAGCTCGTGTGGAAATACCACCAGTAGATATGTGGATGAACTGTCAGTAGATTTGCAGATGAATTGCCAGTAGATATGCGGATAAACCGCCAGTAGCACTTTTTCCTTTAACAACCCAAACCCCAATGCACAATATTACAGATTATGGATGACAGTAATGATAATAAAAGCAGAAGTAATAATAATGAGTTATCAATTAGGCAGTGACAATAGTAATTTAATCAAACAATAGAGTCCAACACGGATTCACAGATTATCCACATTATACGCATAATAAAACAGATCACTGGTTTCAAGACAAATATGTTAACAGGGTCTCAATGGAGCTTACGAAAACTCTAAAACAACTTGGGCATTGTACAGGGACTAAACTGAAACATTTCACAAAAATCAAGGTAGAACTGTAAAACAGTAGTCACACGGCCGTGTGGCCAGGTCGTGTAACTCTTTGAGGCCGTGTAGTTAGTAACAAAATCCCCAATGATAGTCACATGGCCGTGTGTCTGGCCGAGTAACTAGCTATGGATGTGTGACATTAAAATACCCTAAAAATATAGTAGCGCACAACTGTGTCGAGCACCCGTGTGGGACACACACCCATGTGGTAGACCGTGTGACCCAAAAATCATACATGATTTGCCACTGATTTTTATGGTTAGGACACATACCTTTCACCACAAGTTCGTTTAGCACTTCACATGTTTAGATATGATCTGATACCCTTAAATTTAGTCCTTCAAATGACAAATTCACACAAAATACGCAAGTTAACAATCGATATTAAGCCTTTCAACATAAATCCAAAAGAGATTGGTTAAGGCAAATGTAAAAAACAACATAATTCAATTGTACAATCGAAAATCGAGATTTAACCATTGAAATATATCACACTTACCACCTTACGATACAAGATAATAATGTTTTCATTGACGGATCTAAACACCAACAAAATTTGAATGAAATGAGGATGATTCAGTAAAGGAAAGGGATTCGACAGTTCAAGGAATTTAAGGTACAACTAGAAATCAAGGATGGTTAATGAATACGATGGCTACAATGGTGCGACGATCAAGAAAAAGGAAGAGAAAGAAGATAAGAGAAAGAGTGAAGATGAGAAAGGGTAGAGAGGGTGACGTAAGAAAGATTAAGGGAAAAAAAAAGGAAAAGGGTGGTCAGCCTAACTTATATATGTATTTATATATTGGGTTAGCAGCACCCTAGGGTTTTAACCCTAGCATGAGTGGCGCATGAGAAAAATATGGGGAAGGGGGAATTAGGCTTTCAGATACCCTTATCAGAAGGTTACAAACAGAGGCCCAACAATATAGCTAAACATAAAAATAAAATATTTTCAATATTTACCAATTTAATCCTAGAAAAATTTACCTACACTTTGAGACGTGACACAATCCCTTGGGTATGATCCTTGGAATACTTACCGGTGTTCCGTTGTAACACTTCTATATACAATTTGACATGTTCACTTACAGATACCGCACTTAAATATTCATATTTTTATTTGCATGAGTTTTACTCTAAACGTTCGCACGTTTGGAGGCAGTCATCATTATCATCCCATTAATATCAACATCCAACCGAAATCCCGAACTCAACAAAGTTGGTAAAGTCTCTTATTAGTTTAATGGCATGTACCTAAGACAGTCTTTTATATTTTACTAAGTTCATGTTTGATCTTGATGATTAATATACTTGGTATGAAATGTATGTGTATATATATACTTCATGCTTGAATCATATAACATAGTACATGAGTAGGATATGTTGTGTTGGCATATAATTAGAAATGGGATAACTTATGAATGATGGTATAATGATAGTTATTTGAAGGTTAATTAGATAGATGACTAGTTAAAAAAAGGGCATGTTTTGATATGAAGATGTTGGTAAGCACTTATTGCTTGGTTAATTGATTGATTGAATGTTGAATGAGCAAGTAGTATGCATATGGTTATTTGTATGTGTATTGGATATGTTAAAGGCATGTACAGTTCATTGAATTGGCAAGATTGAATGAGCTAATTAATTGGTTTGAAGTAATTGGTCGAATGGATGATTTGAATTGGTATACTTGGTGCTATTGTGGTTTATTGAATAAATAAGTATTGTAGAAAGGAAATATGGTTAATTCATATATATTTAAACTTGTTTTGGTATGACTTGATAATGATGGATGATTTTGATGTTGCGAGTGTGATGTTTTGAGTTTATTATGCATGTTGAATGACATTGAGTAGGTTTTTGGATAAGGTGGTAAAGTTTACAAATTTGAGAATAAATATTGCAGAAATAGAGAGTAACATCGTGACGTCATTCAAACGTTGTCACGATGAGAAGGCCACGTTACGAAGTCAAATGTAGGTCGTCGAGACGAAGTTGCTCTCCAGGTCACGATGTGACGCAAAACCCTGTTGCCACGACAAGACCAAGACAGTGAGTCACGTCATGATGAGGAACTCCCTCACGTCATAACGTCGATCTTGAAATTTTAAAACTTTTCATTCTAGTCCTTTATTAATTTTGTTTTAACTTTAGAGCTTTAGTAAGCTTGTATAAAGCCCGATAATTATTATATTTCATATTGAATATATATAAAATTGTTTTATTTTACCATTAATTACATATTTTAATTCTAAATTGATCGTAGTTGTTCCAGCAACGAATGTGACACACTGTAGTTTGGGCCTGGAGGTCGGGTTGGGTATTGGAGTGTTATAGTTAAATAATCATTTTGGTCCTTTAGATAATTGCTATCTAGGTTCTCAAGCATTTTTTTAATTAAAACTCAATAACGATTGGATTTTTACAATTTATTCCTTTAACTTTAAATAATTATTTTCTTGGTTAAATTACTTAATTGAACATCAATATATTTTCATACTAACTTCCTCAATCTTTACTTTTGTCCTTACAGACTTGGCTTACGGAAATGAGGTTCTGAAAGCGCATTTTTCGACACCACTAAAATTTGGATCCTTACAAGTTCAATTTTGATTTCTATAATTAGGTCGTTATGAATTACTTTTTAATTTTTACAACATCCTTAATTTTTGATTTTATGAATTACTTTTTACAAGGTCCAACCACTAGTTGGACCGTCAGCCTAGTTTCATACATAGGGTCTAGTTCAATTAGTTTTTAGGTTTTGGTCTTGGGTTTTGATCCAATTTTCAAGTTCAATTACCCATTGGTGTAACACCCTTAACCTGTATCCGTCGTCGGATTAGGGTTATAGAGTATTACCAAACAATTAGAAACATTTAAACTTAATTTCATTCAATAACTTAAACAAATCATAAACCAATCATATACATACATTTCGTCCCTAAATCAAGCCATCGAGGCCTTCAAAATAACTTAGAAACTATTCGGGACCAATCTGAAACAATTTGGAAAGTTTAAGAAAAGTTAAAAAAAATTGGAAACAGGGGTCACATGGCCGTGTGCTTCACAAGGCTGAGACACACGCCCGTGTCTCAGGCCGTGTAACCTTCGAACTATGAACACGGGCCTGTGTCCTCACCCTTGTAACTCTTTATGTAGGGTCACACGGCGATATCACACACTCGTGTGTCAGGCCGTGTAACACTCGAAATTGCCCCCCACGTCCATGTGTCAGGCCATGTAACTCACTGACTTACACCCCAAAGAACTTATCAGATGACACAAGACCGTGTCGTCAGGCCTTGTGTCTCACACGACCTGAGACACGGGACGGCTGAGACACACTCCCGTGTCTCAGGTCGTGTGGACCAAAAATGAATCTTGAACAACAAGTTTATCATTTCAAACTTACTTGGACTCTAAGTAATCTATTTACCAGCCAAAAGACCTATTCAAAGTGACGTTAAACAAGCCAAAAACATACCAAATCAACATCCTAAGTGCCTAAACAATGTATTCTCATTGATACCACAAGTATATACAATTATACATAAAAAATGAATCATCAAACACAACTTATCAATTCAAAAATTAAACACCGAACCAATGTACCTATAATAAGCACCTCAACCACAACATTCCATTAACACATACCATATATTTGCATTAAGACATCTTACCTCATTCACATGTATCATATATGTTATCAATTTGCACATAAGATCATACTTAGCAATTTACATGTCCAAAAAATTAGTAATAACATACAAACCTATTACATGCCATATAATCTGAAATAAACGTTTCAAAAACTGTCGAAATTTATGGATAGTGTGACTTGAGTGTCAATCCGATCATTTAACCTTCCGAGTATCTACAAGAACAATAATTAACACAAGTAAGCTTAAAAATGCTTAGTAAGTTCGATGAATTAAAAAAATAAATCTTACCGAAGTAAATACAACAAATTAAATAATAATACAACCATGAATGTTTCCTGTCATCCACAATCTCAATCGATAAATCATAAAAGTTCAATTCAATACTCAAATATATGACAAATCCATCAAAATCACTAAACAAGTTACCTTACCGAGATTTTTAATTTGATGAATGACTTATAGATAAGAGTACATCGACAATCCAACCAAAACACACCAGATGCTCATAAGAGCTAATCCATCCGAGACACACCAAATGCTCATAAGAGCTAATCCATTTGAAACACACTAATGGCTCCGAAGAGCTAATCCAACTGAAGCACACCAAAACAGAGAGTATAACACGAGAGTTCATAACAAATACTGAACCACGGTCCACTCAGAAATAGCCTCCAAAACAATCTCCACTCCAATCCCCCATAACACATCATACTCGATTCCACTCTACCCTACATTCAATCCGATCCAAAAATCAAATTCAATAACATTTCTCAAATAACCTTTCATCATCAATAATTAAATCTATATATTATACCATTTTATCTTATTCAACAATTCATATAGATGTTAAATTTTAAACCGTACGAACTTACCTGGACTGAATTGTAGTTGTTGTAGAAGTTCAGGAACTATTCCATAATTTTTCCTTTTCCACGAACATCAACCAGGTCTTGATCTAAAATATAAAATTATTCAATTATTAGCTTACATTTCACCTTACAATGCACTTTACAATTTATATCCTTTTATTTTTCAAAATTACACAATTACCCCTAACTTTACAACTTTTGTAATTTAGTCCCTTAACCCGAAAATAATCAAATTAGTCATTTTTCTCAGGTAAAAAATTCAGCCAAATATACTAGGCCCTTAAAATGTCCCTACTAAACATCAAATTCACTATAAAACCTTGAAATTTTGACATTTTCACAATTTAATCCCTAAATCAAAATCTAACAAAAATCACTTCACAAAATCACTAGATAACACAATCAAAGCTTCAAATACATAATTATCATAAAAAAAAATCAAGATTCATCAATGGAAACTTCTAAAATTTTTAGCAGATTCAAAAATGACGGTACAAGCTAGTTGGACCTAGTTGCAACAATTTCAAAAATATAAAAAAAATTAAAAGACATAGAATTCGGGTGAACTAGCCGAACCTCCAAACCTAAGCTTTCATGGTGTTTTCGGCTTTGAAGAGAAGACATGAAGAAGAAATGTCTTTTAATTCCTTTAATTTTTGTTTTGATTTTATAAAATTTTCCATTTTGCCATTAAATCATGTAATATTGAATAATTTCCATCCATAATGCCGTCCAATGTTAATTCTAGGGAATATTTACTACATTGGTCCTTTCTAATTTAATAATCAAGCTATTAAATCACTTAAATGCTATAATTACTATATTTTGCCTCCTTTTCAATTTAGTCATTTTTCTTTAATTAGCTATCTAAACGATAAATTTTTTTTGCCAAATTTAATACGACTCTAATGACTCCGTAAATATTCTAAAAATAATATTTACGAGTCGACATGACGGAAATATGTGGTCCCAATATTACTGTTCCATCACCATTAAAAATTAGGCTGTTACAGTTGGGCCCATTGTTTGACTTGAAATTTAATTTCCAAAAATATCATATTTATTTTAATTTATTTTACTTAATCAAAATTAATTTTCTCAAAAATCATTGACATTTTCCAAATTAATTTTTTAAGAAAATTCTTTAGTCAAATTCTCTAGTTGAACATTTCTCACAATCGCCTAATTTAATTCTACATCAAATAAATCGACTCAATTAAATTATTTCCAAAGTCGTAGTATTTTCTGCCGATTCAAATGCAATTCGATCAAGCTTTTGTTGAGCTAACAGAGGGACCAATCGGATATATACAATTAGACTCGAGTAATTGCAATTATGTCCAGAAGCACCATTCTGATAATTGGAAATTTATTTAATCATGAAGTCAGTCCACACAAAGTACCATGATTGAAAACTTCTTATTGTATACTCTTTACAAAAGCAATTCATCTAACTGCTTTGTCCAATGACATCATCATGTGTGTGTTACCCTCAATGATATCTTTGATTCCTTTGAGTTAAACTCGTTCACTCAATACAATCCCATTTTATCTCATTGTCACCATTATGTCTTCTTCATGATTAATATAATCACTGTCAACTAATGACTTTAATAAATTGCTCGTTTGAGAACAATCATCCAATAGCCGCATTCCATATTTATTAATCCACACAATGTCAATGAGAGGATATCGTTAACTCTTTAATCAATCTATAAATCTCATTGTTGCTAGTAAAGTCATGTCATACATAAGTCAAGTACCAAACAAACCTACTATCGGCTCGATCATCTTTAGAGCATAAGCTTGCAGTTATATTAAAGCACATGAGTTATATGCGCATGGTCAATGACTAACTCAGGATTTAGGTAAGTCACACCATGAACGTCACAAGTGAATTAGTTCACAAATAGATTTAGAATTA
>JABEZY010263391.1:0-14664 GCA_013467495.1 Gossypium gossypioides | reverse complement strand
TATTGAGTTAAATCCAGAAGTTTAGAAGGAATGAAACAATAAAATAAGGTAGTTAACTAATTAGGTATGACATTAAATAATAAGCAACACTACCTCTAAAATATTGATATGACAGTTACTCCTGCCAATGCCATTAAGCATCTACATTAAACAAATAGCCATCCCCACTAAGATATGACCATTTATGTGGCAACTACTTGTATTCATACAAACATTAATGTCAAGCATATGTTGTGACGAAGAAAACTAATGGAAATAGAAACGTTCACGTTGCAACAAGATGTTAGCCATTATTTTTTTCAATATAAAAACCAAATAATAAACTATAAATAACATGATATCCTGAATATTATATATATATCATGTATTTTTTAAGTAGGCCGATCTAATACTGAATGATGATGTAACAAGGATGACGTGATGGGAATTTTTTTCATGACCATTAAAAACAACTGTATGATTGAAGTATTGGATAAGAGGAATCAAGAAATTTAAAAAAGGAAAAATGACAAAAGGGGGATGATCTAAGGTCTTTGTTTTAGACATGCTTCCAAGAATGCAATGGAAAGATCTTTGAATTTCATGGAGAAGTAATTGATGTGTTTATCCCTTTAAAAAAAAGTAAGGATGGAAGACGATTTGATTTCACGAGGTTTTCAAATTTGGAAGATGCAAAAAGGGAAATCCATCGTTGGAATGGATCTTGATTGTTTACCTACCATGCCAAGGTAAATTTACTAAGATTTAATGTAAGAAGTTTGTACTTGAGAAGGATGAAGAATGAAAAAAGTGCAGTGTGTGGCGGTAGACACGTGAAGGGTTCAGTGAAGGCCCCTATCGTGGTCGGCCCTCAAGTATACAAGGAGTCAATAAATGTTGGTGTTGGCAACTCTCACTTGGGTGAGTCAAGCAATGGAGTTGGGAATAGAAAACTTATGGTACAGGTTGAAAGCGATGGTATTGAAAACGTTACTGAGGGTGTCATTGATGTGGAAAAACTCAGTATCCTACAAAGGTCTCTAGTCAGATGGTGTAAATATTAGAAATTAAAGTAGTAGAGTTCTTAGCCAACCAACTGAGCAGTGTGGGCATGAAAGGTATTTCAATTCTTAGAAGATCTTAGAACATGTTCCTATTGGCTTTTGAGAACCATGAAGTAAAGAAGGTGGTGAAACAGGAATATTGGGTCCTACTTGACCAGGTTTGAAAGGAAAAGAGGTAGTTTGTGAGAATCTTCAAGGGTTTGGATATCTTGTTATGGTATTTCTATTCATGCATGGTTTCCTCTCACTTTTCAAAATATTGTTGAGTGATGAGGTGGGTACACGTTGGTATTGACGATGAGTCAATGCTTCCAAAGACATTTCCTTCAAGAAAATATCCACCTCATTATCCATCCTCTAAAAAATTGAATATATCAAGACGTGAAAGATTGAACTCAAAGCGATCTGGATGAATGACTCTCTAATGACTTGATGTGCAAGATTTAAATAAATTTTGAAAATCTTAAAAAAGAATTTTAGTTAGTTATATGATTATAAGATGGAAAAGTAATGAAGAAAACAAAAATCAAGATAGAAGACAGATCTTTAAATCTTGAGAATAAAATTGATATTTCTTAGAGCACAAGTCAACTTCAATTATTAATAAATTTTGGAAATTAATCAAGGTAGATGGGTTAGGATGAATAAATTTTTAGAATTTTAAAGAAATGAACAAGAAACAAACTCGGATGAACTATGGGAAGAAATAACCAAATTGTGGAAGATGGATGGATAACGAGAAGATAGATGATCTAATCTCCCTATGAGCTTTAGATTTTAACACCCTTTAATCTAGATAATTAGACAAGTTTAAGTTATGAAGAATTCCACCAACAATTCTTGAAGAATTGAGTTGAAATTATGATCAATAAAAATTAGTTCCTCCAAAGAAATATCTCGCTTCTTATGCTTCAGGAGATTGTGGTAGTCGGACCAAGACTTCGAGAACTTTTCAATTAGGACGTTTGCTTGGAGAATTTTGCACATCTTCATCCCTTCAGCTAGGATGTCAGAAACTATCTTCTTGTAGGCATGTACTTGATCCATTATTAGCTTATCATCAGTCATCTGAATTTGAGTCACTCTCCAACGACATACTTCTTGATCCCAACATCATCAGGTTAATACTTCTTCTCCAAGGTATCCCAGATAGACTTGACTAACTTCTTCTTGATAATCAAGTCAAAGAGGTTGTTAGCCACGTGGCTTAACATGTGACCTCTTACCATTCTATTGTCCTTGTCATACTTGAATTTTGTTGTGGCATCGTGGAAACACAAGAATATAAAGACTTTTTCAGCACCTTTTAAGTACTAATTCATGCAGTTTCTAAGTATTTTTTTGTCGAATTTCATACTTCAATTATAAAATAATTAAATAGTACTTGATTTATGAAACATGTTGAATTTTAATTATTTTTATAATAAATTTATACAATTTGATCTATTTTCAACAGTTTTGCACAAAAGGTGAAAAATCAGCTCGATAGTCACCTCGGAAGGATTAATTTACGATGCACCTTGGGAGCACAAGGTGATGAATTAACAGCCATGGAGGACTTAAATTTACATTTTTGGATTTCCTCAAATCAATTGGTTCGATTTGATTTTATCGGGAAAAAGTGAGTAGCTCGAAGTAGAGGAAAAGGCTTAATTGAGCAAGTAAAGAGTGAGGATGGACAAGCCCAAAAGAGTAGCCTAAGTTGTCTCATATAGCTGACCCAATCAGCTTATTTTTGCTTATTTTTAAACTTTCCATTGAACTCCTCCTAAATGCCATTCAAACCCCTCTCCTTTTCATGCCTTCTATTTTTAGCCACAAGCTAAAAATAACAAATTTGAGTAAACCATTTCTTCCACCTAGCATGGCCGACCATGGGAAGGGGGACTGGCTGCTACTTTTAGCTTCCATCTCCCACTATAAAAAGCCCCCATCACTTCCTCATTTTGCATCCCTCACTTCATACATCATTCTCCACTTCTCTCTTCCATTCATTTTCTTGTTTTCATGTTTTCTTTGTCTTCCTTCTCTTGTCAATTTTCCCTATTGAAAAAGAGCTAGTAGGCCCCTTGGAGTAGCAGCATTCAAGTGTTTGTGAAGGTCTTGGATCAAAAGAATGAGCGGAGAAGAGAGGAGCGCACTAGTCTGGCTTCGGAGAAACACCAAATTTGTTTTCTAGTTCCCTTATCTTTATTTTTTTCCCCGTTTATGTTGTGATCATGAACACAAATATTTCTGTTATTGATCTTCAATTAATTAAAATGACTTAAATTTCTTTCATATTAGATTAATTGCATTTCGTCCACTTAGATTGTTAAAAATGTGTTTATGTTGTTGTTAGGCTTAAGTAAATTGTTCAATTAAATAAAATCATGTTTATGTTATGCTTGCATTTTAATTGTGAGGTAACAATTGAATTAATTATTAAATGGATTGAAATTGTAATTAATTGACACAATATATAATTGGTGCATGTTTAATCTTCTAAGGTAGTTGAGGATTAAATTGGCGACGATATTAAACAATACATTAGCCTTACATAACTTGTAGGATTATTGTGATTAAATTGTTCCAATATAGAGATATATTCGCGACGATATTAAATTGTTACCTCACTTAATCTTATACTTGCTTATAAAAATTTGATTAATTGTTTGAATTGACATAGAGATATATTCAAGAGATTAATGGGTTTTAGTAAGTAACTGAGCGGAGAAATTATTTGTAACAACACAAACATAGTTTTAATAATTCTAAGTTAAATAAAATTGATCTAACACATTTATGTCATATTCATTAAACTCATTTTTAGAAATCATGCATTGGAATTTTATTTTCTTAGATAATCACTTAGTTAAATTAGTTTTAGTTTTAGATCACCTCTTATATACCAACATATTTTTCATCGTCAATTTGTTTAATTCTAACATTTCATAAATATTTTCTTGCACAATCCCTATGGTTAGATAACTCGCCATTCTTATCACTTTATTACTTGAAACGATTGTGTAGACTTGCACATTTCTGTCGTTCCAAATTTTTGGCGCTGTTGCCGGGGACTATTTTTAAATACATTAATTTTTAAATTGTTAATTTTGCATTTTGGTCTATTTTTCTATTTAATTTTAATTTTTTCTGTGATTATTTCAAATTCTTTTATGAGTATTGATCGAATTATCGCTTACTCTTGGTAGACCCTGAAATTGAAATGATTTTTTGGCAATGAAAAAGACAAACAACTCAAAAGAGGATCGAAGAGATGAATTTCAAAAATTAAAACCAGAATCGAGGAAATGGAGCAAATCATGCTCAAAATTCTATCCTTATTGCTGATGATAGGGATAGAGCCTTAAGATAATGTCGTGCCATTGTTTCATTAGCTAAATATGGGTATTAGGAGACACGAAATTGAGGCACAATAATTCAATCTGAAGCCAGTCATGTTCTAGATGCTTCAAACAGTGGATCAATTCAGTGGAATACCTATTGAAGATCCTCACATTCACCTCAAAATGTTTATGGAGGTGAGTTATTCCTTCAAGTTAGCCGGAGTACCTGAAGATGCATTAAGATTAAAATTGTTCCCATACTCACTAAGGGATAGAGCTCAGGCCTGGTTGAACTCATTGCCACCAGATTCCATCCCTACATGGTAATAATTTGTAGAATGATTCCTTATGAAATATTTCTCACTTAGCAAGAATGCTAAGTTGTGGAATGAGATCACTACTTTCTAACAAATAGATGACGAGTCCTTGTATGAAGCGTGGGAAATATTTAAAAAACTGCTACGAAAGTGCCCTCATTATGGAATCCCACATTGCATCCAATTAGAGACCTTCTATAATGGTCTCAATGCTCACACGAGGATGGTAGTAGACGCTTTTGCCAATGGTGCTCTCCTTTTTAAGTCTTAGAATGAGGCTTATGAAATCATTGAGAGAATTGCCATCAACAATTACCAGTGGCCAACCAATAGAGAAGCTTCAAGACGTGTCGCATGAGTACATGAACTGGACATTCTCACTTCACTCACATCTCAAGTATCTTTGATACCCTTAATGCTTAAAAAATTTACTACTAATGGGTTTAATAATTTTGCAACTCAGCCATCGAATCAATTCGAAAATGTAGCCTGTGTTTATTGTGATGAAGGGAATTTGTTTGAAGAATGCCCATCAAACCGAGAATTTGTTTATTACATGGGTAACCAAAACCAGAATCAAGGAAGACAAGAACTACAATCCAATTTTTATAACTCATCTTGGCGAAACCACCTAAGCTTTTCTTAGAGTAACTAAGGGGCTGGACCCAGTAACACTTATGCACAACGCAGATAAACCCAACCACCTAGATTTACCCAACAAATTCAAAAACCAACTTAATTTGAACCTTCCAATGGCTTAGAAAACCTGTTGAAGGAATACATAGAGAAAAATGATGCCTTAATCCAAAGCCAGACAACCATATTGAAAAACCTGGATAACCAAATAGAATAAATCTTCTTCTAATGTTGTCTGGAAATAAAACATTACGTTTATCCTCCTCAAAACCATAAAAAAAGTAAGAAGTATCACTATCAATTGGATGATAACCCAAGATATACACATGGCTAACATTCAAGTCTAATTTGACGGATTAGTACTCATTTGAGAGTTCCAGCAGAACATATTGTCAGTGATCATTAGGCTTCGACAACAAAAATGGAAATACTGGTATAACTTTACTTTTATCTGCATGCTCTGTCAATGCATCATACAGTTCATTAATAACTATCTGATATGATCCTCTATTGGCACCTTCAGTGGTGAATCTCACCTTCCTGCTTTCATTTTGTATGGTAGCGATGCAGGGTCGTTTCTCATCCATGGATAACCAACTGGCACATATTACTGCCAGCAATACAATCTACACCTTTATATTTTGTAAATAAAACGAAAGTAGTTTCACTTTATATTGTACAAGGAAAACTTTTATGGAAGTATATGGTGAAAAGATTTTAGAATGAAGAGAGAAAGAGAGAGAGTTCTGCAATGCTTGGTTTTCTACATGCTTCTAATGGTAGGCTGAGCCAACCTTTTATAATAATTTTATAAGTGGAATAAATCATTTTCATTACATAAGTGACGAATGGTATGAAAGAATAAAAAATAAATTATTTGACCTGGTCCAACTTTATATTTTTCATAACACCATTTAGGGTAGATGTCAATATAAACTTTTTACATGTTACCCTAATATCGGGTTTAGATAATTGTATAAGGTGACTTTTCAAGTGTCTATCAACTTCTTATGTTTATGCATACATTATTATCAATGAAAACTAATGGAAATTTGAACATTCACAATGTAACAAGATGTTGGCCATTATTATTTTCACTATAAAACCCAACCAATCGAATCAACTCCTTTGCCCCACCCAGCACACCTATTCCACTTGTTTCTTGAGTCTTTATTTACCTAAATAGCACTCGTATTCCTCCTTCTTCTACCCTTATAGGAACTTCTTTATATTACGTAAGTATTCTCCTCCCCACCTTAGAGCAACTGATAAAGCCTCTAAAAGATCCTCTAGCCAACATTGTCTTTTATGCTGCACCAACAGGATATACTTCCCCGGTTACCTCAACTCTCCAGTGGTTACAATGCCTCAGTCACAGCATGGTGTACCCACCCCCTAGACCTTTTGACCATATAGCTCGTTGTCTGCAGGAAATTGTAACCTACCTTATGTTGGACCTGGTGCACTAAGTTTAGTATTTTTGTCTAAGTACACTTTTAATTTTTCGAATAGATTGGTTTATAAATTTATTGATGAATTACATTAATACTTTGTATATTGTCCTCACATGGTTTTTGCACGCAAAGCAAAATGGAAGCAAATGTCACTCACCGTTTGTCTAATATTTAACTAATATTAAGTGGTATTACGTTGTCAGATCGTAATACAGAAAGACAACTTATATTAGTAGAAGAACCTAAACATGTCCTTAGTCTAATAAAAAATGAACAAACTGATTGAAAGACTAATATGTCTTCTATCAAGTCCAATTGGGGAGATGTTTTGTCTTGGGCATCGGAGCGGATGACTCCAAAAAAATAGAGATATAGATGTGATTGACTGGACTGACAGTACATTAGACTGGACTTAAGAAGAATAGATCTTGAATCTATTTATGGATTTATTCACTTATGACGTTCATAATGTGACATACCTAAATCTTGAGTGGATGATGAACTATGTATGCGTGACTTGTACACTTTGATGTAAGTAAAAGCCTGAGTTCGAATCGATAAGGAACCGAAAGTTGGTGCGTTGGGTGTACAACTTCTGCAGTATGTATTGTCATTCACAATAGTGGAATTCATAGCACGAGACATGGGTAAATGATATCATCTTGTTGCCATTGCATGGTTGATGAAAAGTAAATGTGGCCACGAGTCATTCGTCTTCGTGATGAATGACTTGATTGCTATTTGATAGTAATTAACTTTTTATGAAGGAAGATGTAATGGTTACCATTAGATAAAATATGATCATATTGGAAAAATAGATATTATCTTAAAGAGATTAAGGATATCATATGAGGATAACACATTTATGATAAGGTCATTGGATGAGCGCTAATTGGGTTGCTTTCGTAATGGTATGCCATTGAGGAGAGCTCAGTCACGATACTATAGTGGAATGACTTCATGACTAAATGAGTTTATAATTAATAAGTGAAAAGATGGAACTTAATTATAAATCATTTGAGCCTCAATCGTATATGTACAATTGGTCCCTCCGCTAGCTCGTTGAAACTAGAAATGAATTGCATGTTGAATCAAAATGAACAGAATGGATAGAAATGGAGAAATGGAAAAAATTTAAGAAATTATTATGGTTTTCTCCAAAATAAAAATGAAATTGAGAAAATGGAATCATTTGAAAATGAATGTGCTTTTCTCAAAATGGAAATGAAAATGAAAATGATAAATGAATTCATTAACAAATGAACAAGGATTTCTCAAAAATGATCGGAAGATTGAGTTTATGTTTTTTTTAGTTACTTTAAAGCCCAAAAATGAAAATAAACCACACGATCATGGTGAAAAATTTGAATGGTGAAATATTAATATATTTCTCAAAAAATTTATCAGGGATAAAATCATCATAATTTTACTAAGAGTAAAATCAGGATGAGAAATTTATTTAATATTGAAGTTTATTTTTGGTAAATAGAAAAAAAATTGGGTTGGATCAAATTATAAAGTATTAAGTTAAAAGCCTGGGACGTATTTGTAATTAGACCTGATATGGAAAAGGCAGAAAAACCCCTTTATGAAATAAAAGGGGAATGGCAAACCCTAGTATATTTAACTAGGGTTGCCGCCCCTACATCCTAGTTGAACTAGGATTTCATTTTTCTATTTGAAATAAACTTCTCTGATTCAACAAAGGTGCTACATTCTCTCCCTATAAATAGATGGCACCGATAGGGCTATTAACATACAACTTTAAGATATTTCTACTCTGTCGAAAAATATAGAGAATTTATTCTCAACTATTAAATATATTTTTTCGAAATAACAATTCTTTTGGTTTCTATTTTGAGAAGAGAACTTTCATTTTAACCCCAAAAGAAAAGAAAATTATTTCTAGTTTCTGTGTTTGAATAGATTTGATCGAGCCCACACTCTAGACAATTCGTGGTACGAGAATAGCAGATAAAATTTTTTGGTTGAAAGCTGGGAACGAAAAAGATCCATCAATCCAAAAACATAGGTATGATTTTGGTCTAGGGTTTATGACTATAAATATCACAAACCGAGTCGGTTTTAGAATTATTATTTTTTGTTGCGCAAGAAAAATATTTTCAAACCGAATTTTTCCAGCACCTTACATCCATACAGTCCCTACCAATCATGACTTTGATCCTAGTGGATCAAGGTTCCCACCAACAAGCATCAAGTCCTCAACCCCACATCTCAAAAATCGAAGAGAAATTGTAACTTTTAAAGAGAAATTTTCTCAGCAAGAGCATCACTTTAAGGAGCAGTAGCTTATCCTCGACTTGAGGAATACCCAAAATGAGCAGCTCATTGAGCTAAAGGACACATAGAAGGTTCCTAGATGAGAGAATTCAGCTCGTTAAGAAGATAAAGCTTAGTCTACCCTTCGCAATGAGCACAAATGCAATAATCTAGAAGACCTTCGTAAGAATAACACTGACCTTCCAGCAATATCCCAACATTCTCAAGGTAATCACAATATCTCTATGGAAGAACAACTCAAATCTTTCATATCAGAACTAATGCAAGAAGTGAAAGGGGTGAAAATAGATTAATCTATTTGGAATTACTCCAATCAATCATTGTCACTTGAAGTTTTGGAAACACACATCTCTAACTCCTTCAAGTTTTTGAAGTTCCTATACAACGAATTGGGGGATTCAGAAAACTATCTAGCCTAGTATAACAACCACATAGCTATATTGGGGGAATCTGATGGAGTGAAGTGTAGAGCCTTCTTATTTACCCTTTTACAAACAACCTGATAGTGGTAGATGCTGTTACCTCAGGGATCAACCTACTCCTTTGAGTAGTTGCTTAATCAGTTAATGAGTCATTTTCTAGCCAACAGGATACTCCAACAATCCTTGGCAGAGCGAATGAGTCCCTTTGTGACTATGTCAAAATATTTAATGTGGCCACCATGGTCACGAAGGAAGCCACTGATGAATAAGCAATTCAAGCCTTCATTGTCAGGACCTCTCATTAACATCTAAGGTAGATTATCATCAGGAACACTCCAACCAAGCTCTCTTATCTCTACGAAATGGTACACAAGTTTTTAGATGGAGATAAGGTCAAAAAAGTACGTATTGATTCCTTCGTACTAGTCGTTCGCCAGAACAACTATCTACGAAGATCACCTCCAAAGAGATTTCAAGGTTACTAGCAGCCAATGACCAATTTAGGGGTAGGCGAAAGTGGGTATGGACATTATAACCAATTAGTCCAAAGGAATAACCAGCGGGTAAACAATGTCTATGCCACGAACACCAAGGACCTATCTGTAGTTATAGGGGATACCAGGATTAATGAACCAGAACCCCGTACAACCATTTCAGAACCTACCATGAGCTCAAATACTTCCCAACCCAAATATTTGATCAAGTAGAAAACTAAGGAATCCTATAAGTGGCCTCGTATCTCCCGTCTAGTGAGCATCGCAACAACTCCAATCATCATTCCAAATACCACAATGCTCAAAGACATTAGACTGGGCAATGTATGCATTTAAAGAACATCGTGAACATGACTCGAGATAGAGAAATAAAAAATCAAGATCGCAGAGTGGTGACAGGGGAAAGAAACCATTTAGAGCAATCATTGATGTTCTGGTTAGAGGAAAGCACATAGAATAGGTTTCCTTAAACTCGAAGCAAAAAAACCACAGGGAAAGTGTTTTGTTAGTTTTAGTCACAATTAAAAAACCTAAGCCTTCTCCATGGAACCTTAGATTTTCAAAGCGAGATGAAAGGTATATTCTGGACACGAAAGGTGAAGATCTTCTCATGGTCTTAGCTAATATCACCTCTTTTTAAGTTAGAATGACCCTAGTTGATATAGCCAATTCCGTGAATATTCTGACAACCAAAACTTTCTACTAGATAAAGCTCAAATATGCCTAGCTCAAGCTTGCAAACCCAATTTGTGGCTTTGCCAACCAGCCCATCGCAGTTAAAGGATCCATTGTCCTTCAGAGGTATTGGAGGATGGTGAGCACACCACCCTTGATAGGTGCTAAAAGTAACATGTTTTAATCTCATTGTTAATGCATTTTTGGGTGATTATTCTATGTTAATGGTGAATTTTATGCTCCTAATCCTTTAAATTCATGTTTTTATACTGAGGAGAGCATTTAGGAGCAAAAAGAGCAAAAAAACGAGTGAAAACTAAAAAATCAGAATAAGTTACAAGAGCCACACGGGCTGGACCATTCCACAAGACCTGGACACACTGCTGAATGAGCCACACGGAAAGCCACATAGCCATGTGGCAGGTTGTGTCGATTTCATGAATTGCACTCCGAACAGTGAAAAAACATAATTGTTAGGGTTTTTCAGGCATTTTGAGACCTATATATGACAAAAGTAAGAAGAGAGGAGTAATCCGTCATAGAATACTCAAGAAAACAACTCAAAAAAAAGCATTGAAGCCGATTCTGAATTAGATTTCTGTAAAGATTGAAGACTCCTAGTTGATTTCTTAGGAGATTATCATGAGTTTCTTTATTTCTTTTAGTTATACTATATCTAGGATGTTTTTATTTGCAAGCATGAACTAATTTTCTAAATACCTAAGGGAGATGAACCCTATGATGAATTCTGTATTTTGGTTTTTATTTTATGCAATAAAGACTTAGATCTTATTCTCAATTATGTGTGCTTAATTCGTGATTTAATATTTCTAGACTATTGATCCATGATTTATGTGTTTAAATTAGAAGAGGAATAGACTCTGATTAAGAGTAAATCTTGCGTAATTGAGTGGAGTTGCATGCAATCTTAGAAATAGGACGACATAGATCTACCGGATTAGATTTAAATCTAATAGGAGAATTCACCAATCGAGTTAATGCGATAATGCGATTTTAATTAGAAAGAAATTTTAATTAATCAACCTAGAGTCAGTTGCTCTTATTCTTAAAGAGAGATATTAGCATAATTTAGGGATTTCTATGGATCAAGAAACTAAGTGAAGAAATTGCGTAATTTAGATTGATAATGACAGATGAAATCTAAGTGAGTTCTTTACTGGGTATTGTTTTGTTTCTTGGTTGTTAATTGGTTATTTTCCTGAATTGTTCTTTGTCTCATTCGTAGTTAATTAATTTAGTTAATTTTAGTTTTAATCAATCACTCGAATTTATCGGTTAAATAATAGAAAGACGGTAATTACTAGTACTTTTAGTCTTCGTGGGAATGATATCTTTGCTCACCGTAGCTATACTATTAATTGATAGGTGCACTTGTCTTAGTCAGATTTTTAGTTGGTTTCGTGGACCTCAACCCTAGAAATGGTGGATTTTCTAGTAGTTGACCACCTAATGGCCTAAAACACCATTTTCGAGAGGCCAATCATGAGGATGACAAAGATGGTGGTGGTCACCTTTTGCATGATGGCGAAGTTTCCAATTCTTACAAGCAAAAGGTACATGAAAGCTAATTAGAAAATAGCTCGAGGGTGCCTATTGTCTCCCTACAACTCGCTAGGAAAGACCAAAACCCTTTGCCTCCCCTTCCGGCTTGTTGCATGTTGCACTCTCATCAAGCTGCCAATGCCAATGTAATTGAAAGAGCATAAATTGATTTAGAAGGTCTCGAACCTAGAGCAAAGACTCAAGTCCTCAAAGCACAGCCGACAGAGGCATCAGAGCCTGTCAATTTGTACTAAGAGAAGCCCAAAAAGGTCACTTAAATCGCCTCGGTCCTTTCCCTCAAAGAGAAAGAAAGTTTGAAGTCCCTGATAATAGAATGTCGGGACGTTTTTGCCTAGACAGTGACAGACATGCCAGGGATCCATCTGTCAATCATGTAGTAGTCCTTGGAAGTAGATCTTAGTTCTTGACAAGTGAAGCAAAATAAGAGGCAATTCTTCGATGAGAAGGTCTCGACTACTAGGGAAGAAGTGAAGAAGATTCTAGCTACAAGTTTCATCCGAGAAGTCACCTACCTAGATTGCGTCTTGACAAACATTTTCTAGGTCTACAACCCAAGTGCGCGTTATATTCAAGTAATAAAATCTCGAGAGTCCAAGATCGATCCACAGGGAAGTTGATTAGAACTTACAAGATTATAAGTATTATGTTAGGAATATATTTAATACTGAACTTTGGAATGGGTGTCGAAAATAAAAGTAGGAGCAAGAAACACTAGAAATAAAAATAAAAATCAACGGAAGAAATTAACTAAAAGAAGCAAATACCTAGAAGAAAATATGTTGAGGTTAAAGGATCCACTTTTTGTATCATATTAAGATTAAATTTTAGTACTCAGTGTTATTATTCAATTAGAATCCACACAAAATTAATGGATTTTTTACTATTATTGATTTTTCTAGATTTTTTTTCGCACCTAAACAAGAATCAAGTACTAAACCCAAAATTAGTGGCATCTTATCCAAGAATGCATCAAAGTTAAACACACAAGTATATCCATTGGGTATAGTATCCCTTAGTGGAAGTTTAGGTTAAATACCTTAAATAAATTATTTACATATAAAATAAATAATTATCTAAATTTGCAACTATTAGTAATTATTTAAATAATATCTTAGCACCTTAAGTAAATGAGTAGAATATTAAAATCGAATGATTATGACAAATTATATAGGTTCTGAAATTAATTAAGGTTACACACAAAGAGAACATAAGAAATGATGAGAACATGGCGATGCACAAAAAATATACAAACACTATGTATTAATGTGTATATATATAATCGAAAGAAAAGTAAGTTTGCACCTTGTTCAAANACACAAGTTTAAATAAGATAGTAGATAAAGATAAATAGTAAAGAGAGTAAAGGAAGAGATAACACTCAAAGTTTGTTAACGCAGTTTGAAAACAATTCTACTCTGTCAAGTCTTATTCAATGAACGATTTATTCAACATTTGATCCAACAACCTATTGGCTAAAACCCAATCTACCTTACACATGAAGCAAATTGCAACCCATAACTAGTCCCAACTTGTTACAACCACTCACCCAAAATCTCAATTACAATTAGATTCAACTTTCACAAATAATGCCTATGTGCTAAGTGCAAGAATACAAGAAATTTCGACAAGTAAATCAAAGAGATAAGCCCAAGCACTCTTCAAAGATGCCTCTTCAACATGCAATTTGTTGCCTATTTATAAGCTAAATGAGGCAGCCTTCTAGATCGGTTGTTGTAGAGATAAATACTTCAATTTGATGCATAACGGTCTAGGATAAAAGTCTCCAAAATGTATCCTAAATATAGCTTGATTATCCACGTAATTTCATCCACAAGACAAGGCTTAAATGATAAGGATAACACACGTTGATATCATGGTTTCCAGAATTGGTCAAATTTGATTACCACAGTTTGAGATGAAATAAAATACATCAAGGGATTCCTTTGCTTATGGAAAAACAATCATAGAGACTCAAGTAAACAATACCAACATCCAACTTCATCTAAATTGTCGTGTAATTCTGTCCAGACTATTGTTCAAATGTTTGTCTGGATAGTTGTTTAAACAAAGGAATGAATAGACAATTAAGATGTTGTTTACACAAAGATCAAACAATCAACATTGATCAACTGTAGTCCCAACAATAATCTATAATCTATAGTACATATAATCACGAATTGGGAGAAACTTTTGAACTGACCTATATAGCCTTTTTATTCATTATATTATAAAACTTACCATTTTAAATCATTTTTATTATTTATTAGATTTAACACATTTATAAATAGTAATATTAATTTTACTAAAATATTTGGTTAAATAAATTTAGTTGATGATAAAATTTATCATGGTTATAAATAAGAATTCTGATGTATTAAAAAATTTGTTAAATTACTTTATATTTACTAA
>JABEZY010262488.1:0-11274 GCA_013467495.1 Gossypium gossypioides | reverse complement strand
TTTTATATTGGTACTTAATTTATTTTTTTGGTCACAAGTGATATTTAAACTATGGTTTTTTTTTCTAAGTTGATACCTCTGTTAGTTCAACCGTTAGTTAATCAAGGTTTTTAGAACTAGACTGATGGTTGAACTAGACAGGCTGCCAATTCCTGATTTAATTGGTTCGTTCAATTCGAACAAATAAATTATTAGAAAATCATAAAAAATTAAAAACTAAAAATAGAGAAAATTAGTTCAACTTGGTTTTTAAGCTCCGCAAGTCAATTGGTTCAACCCCCATCTCTAAAGTAGTACCACAATTGATTCCTAGTTGAACAAGTCTGACCGACCAATCCGGTCTAAGTTTGAAATCGAAAACATTAGTTTTAATTGATGAAAAAACTTTTTCAGTCCTATCAAGTTGAGCAAGCAGGCAGTAAAGTTTGAAAACAAAATTAATTGCCAATGTCTTGACCTTGAAAGAGAAAATTTCAAGCATTCTTGAAAAAAACAGAGATAAGTTAAAAGTAAAATAAAAAATAAAAAATATATATTTTTAAAAGTTTATATGATGCGAGTCTATTATTGGTTGAAATTGCAAACAAATAATGGCTTAGCAAGGCATAAAGTAGAATTGTTACCCAAATAAACGTAGTTCAAATGAGAAGGAAGTACCTTAAGTTCGAGTTTTGGTGGTTCCTTGATTGACGACGTCGGTTGTGTAAATTCTCGAGCTTCCAACTCTAATGGTTCAAACCGTGTTGGTTGAACATAGTTCCTCGGATTGGCTTTCATTGAAGCCATACTTTCATTACCTTCTTTATATTCCAATGGCTCAGACCCTAAGGTGTTTTCCAATGGGCCCTCTACCAAAGTATTCTCCCATTCCATAGAAACTAAGGTTTCTAGCTCCTCCATCACTAAACATTCCTCCGTCGGATCGGGAAACTTCATCACTTTAAGAACATTAAATGTTACCTAATCATCTTGAAGTCTCATGGTGAGTTCACCTTTTTGCACGTCTATTAATGTTCTTCTTGTGGTTAGGAAAGGTCTCCTCAAGATGATCGACACTTCCTTATCTGCTTTAGAATCTAAGTCAATGAAATTAGAAGGAAAAATAAACTTATCTACACGTACCAAAACATCCTCGATCTTTCCTTCTGGGTATGCTAAAGATCGATCTACAAGTTGAAGTGTCACAATCGTGGGTCTTACTTCACCTATTCCCAACATCTTGAAAATATATTTTGGCATCAAGTTGATGATGGCTCTAAGATCACATAAAGCTTTACCATAGTAAGATTCTCCAATATTACAGGGTATAGTAAAGCTTTAAGGGACTTTCATTTTTAGAGGTAGTTTATTCTGTAAGAACGTATTGCTCTCCTTTGTTAGTGCTACAATCTCATACTCACTGAGTCTCTTCTTTTTGGACAGAATGTCTTTCATGAACTTGACATAGTTCGACATTTGTTCTAAAGCCTTCACCAACGGTATATAGATGTGAAGTAGCTTTAGAACGTCCAAAAACTTCTTGAATTGCACCTCTTGTTTCTGCTTGTGTTGTTGGAATCTTTGAGGATATGGAAGTGATCGAACTTTGGGTTGGACTGGACAACTTTTCTGAGGAGATAAATCTATATCTAAAGAAGGTGTTAGCTTATCAAAATTCACTAGTTTAGATTTTACCTCATCAGACTTTGTAAATTTGGCTCTTCTGGTGCAGGAATTTCAACTGTTGTTTGACTTTCCTCTTTCTCAATAGGTTCATCCTCAATTACTGCTTCATTGGGTTCCAAAGTCTTACCACTCCGTAAAGCAACTACCTAGCAATGTTCATTACCCAAATTCCTTGGATTTTTTGTATCGCTCAGCAGGGCTCCTTGCGATCTATTACGAAGAATGGGGGGTGAGAAGTGAGGGTTGTTATTTATAGTAGAGGGGCGACATGAGTGTTTGATAAAAATAGCTTCAGGGATCCCTTGATAGGCTTCCTTGCTTTGCCGACCATGAATTATGGAGATGATAGTTTGTTGGTTGCTTGATTCATGCATGAAATCATCCTTGAATCAAGCAAGATGGTGGACAGTTTCATGGGTGATTGTTAAGAGCTGAATTTTAATTATTTTGCAAGTATAAGGCCTCTGAAAAATTCCTCCAAAAGCTAATTTTGGGCTACTTAAATGCCCCTGTCGAATTGGGCTTCTTCCCCATTTGTTTAGACGATTTTTTGACCCATTTAGTTGTTAGAGTTGTCCTTGAATTTAATCATTTTTACTGGATCAAGGTGACCTCTTCATGACCCAAATTACATGTCTTTTCCATCCAACTAGGTAGAATAAGTCTCATGCCTATGCAAGATAAAAATAAGCTTCCTAAATTATCAACTCCATGGCCTCATTGCAACATTTGAATAGAGGAAATTAATATGTAGCATGAATTAATTAAATTATGCATAAAATTAATACATAAAAGTATAAAATAGCATACTTTATTAAATCATGACCATTATCGTAATATGAACAAAATTCACCCAATTAACTATCAAATACTTGGGATTAACATTATCTTTAAGTAAAATGGTGCCATAAATTACTAGAAAAAATCTATATAATTTAGAGTTTACAACACACAAAAGTTGTGGAAACTAAATATGATGCAAAGCATAAATTGAAGACACACTTGACACCTAAATACACAAAACATTTTTAAAGAAAGATTGTAAATTAAACCAATGAAGCCTTGAACCCAAAAACTAAATGGCTAAGTGATAGGGCCCAAATAGTTAATCCAAAGTAATGTTTCATATTAGTATTGGGCTTCACACAATGGGCCCAATCATTCTTCCATAGTAGTCCAAAACGGATCATGTTTGCTAATAGAAATGGATCATTGGTCCACTTATGAGCCCTTCTATTCGAATATTCACATGATGTGATCGAGCTCACATCAACCTCACTTGTGACTCAGAGAGTCCTTAACATGTCCCATAGGTGTAACATTAAGCTAAACACTCTCCATCACACCAACATGTCTCGATGAATGGATCATACCCCGACACTCCCTTATCTTTCCAAATGTCCCAAGTCCTCCACGCCCAAATCACAAAACTTGATAGTGAGTACTCACAATCCTATGGTATGCCGTTATATCCAACATTTGCCAATGTTTGTCGTGTCAAAACATTTAAAAACATAGAGCTCGCATAAAATACTTGATCCCATTGAGCTCGCAAAAAAAAAAATCATAAAACATATCTTCAAAACATTAGGCTCACATAGGAGCATGCATAAAACAAATTTTCTAGAAAAGCTTACTCTTGGAACTTAGTTTAAAAACCCTAAGCTCCTGAATTACATAATAGTTCACACATACGAGTGGCGATCCCTGAACACTCACCGATTTGTTGAGAATTTTAAACAAGTTTTTCTTTTCTTTTATCCTTGCTGGTAGATGATCTAGCTGGTTTGTAACATACATAAACATACACATAGAACAAATAGAACACATTCAATTCAAACATATGAACGAACCTAGTTTCCTGGACAAAACCCTAGCAGGTTGAAGACTTAACTTGGTTCCTATTAACTCGGTTCCTGAGCAGAGACTTGACAACAAAATAATCTATTAGAGAATTCTCTATGAGAAGGTCTTAACTTATATACACTAGGTGTTTTGGTATTTTTAAGATACCCTACTTGTCTTAGGAAAACATGTTACGTAAATGAGTAGTGCCCTAAGTAGAATATAAGTCAACTTCTTAATTCAAGTACGAATCTACTTATAATGGTGAATACTTGGGCGCCCACCTAACTGGTGAACCCTTCTTACCACGACTTTTGGCGTACACTTTTCGTTGAATCACTGGCTAACTCCTTGCTATAAGTCTTCTAGCGAACTTTCGTTCACCCTACTAGTTGTGAACTCCTACTTGTGCGGCCCAAACTTCCAGACCTTATCTCGGGATGTTACAAGGTGTCTAGGAATTAATTTCCTTAAAATGGATTTTTAAAATGAGATCAGATTTAAAAATAATTTAGAAAATAAGCTTTAATTGAAAATAAGGACCTATTAGAAAAATGGAAGAAATTGGAGGAGGTTAAAGGGGCTGATGTGATTCCGGTCACATCATGTGAATTGACAAAACGGACTCGAAACTGGCCCAAGCTTGAAGGGCCTAAGTACAAGATGAAATCGTTCAAACCATGCAATTCTTGCTTGTGGACATTGAGGCCTAATTATGCACTTTAAATTTGTGTTGAATTCCACAGCTTTTATTTATCCTATGTCTTGTTATTACATAGTTTTTAATGTGACTTAAACATGGTTGTTGCATTTTAATATGTTGTAAAATATTATGTTTCATTCTATTACATATTACATATTGTGTTTAATTATGTCTAATTGTTACATTTTAATTGTGTCCTAAAATATGTGTTTAAATAATGTGCTATTATGTCATGTGAGTTTGTTGTATGAGTATGGAGTGTATGTTCATAATATGTTGTTGTTTTCTATCACATGTTATATATGTATATATGCATATGCTAATTACCACATAAAGCTTTTCTTGTGCCATTTGTTCAAGAGTGTTGAATATGACTTTAATGTGGTGCATATGACTGTTTATGTGAAGGGGCTAAATACATGTCTTCATGCTTATCTTAAAAGGGAAGGATTCATAAAAATTATGGAGGTACATGGACAATGGATTGAGGGGGGAGCATTGTGGCTGGTCATTTCCCTTCATGCATGGTTGAATTCATGAACAACTCGAGGGGAATGTGCCCCATAAATTCGGCCATTGAATGAACATATGCATGCACCAAAATGGGGGGATGAACTTCAAAGATTCATGTTTCAAATTCATTAACAACAAGTTCATTATGGCGTGTTTATTAAAGATGCCTGACCCATGCATTTGACATTCAATCAAGGGGGGATGGAGAAGAATTAAAGGTTGAACATTCATGGAACATGAAGTTTTCTTCTTAGTAAAGAATGCATGAACAGTCCTAGTAAAAAAATGACTATTCGATATTCATCCTAGGGTCTATATAAAGCTTGCAAATGACCATTTGTGAGGTTACAAAAATTTTAATCAAATTATACTTTGTGTGAATTTTCTCTCTGGTTCTTCATTGAACTAAACTGAACTTATCAAACTTTTAAATTTTTTGGCGTTCAATTGTCTTATCACTTTATTTCCCATCACGGAGTGTGGTGACTTCCTTATTCCGAGGTTCTAGTAGGTTTGCTAGTTAAACGGGTCGAAGTTTTAATATAGCTACAATTCCTTTACTGCAACTACTACGGGTCGAGGTTCCATCCATTAAGTTCCTTTTAAGACGATCATTCCAATTTGAGCAATTTTCCAAACTTACAAGTTCGGGTGTCACCGGCATATTTTCGATGTTTAACTAGGGTTCGAGAAATTGCATCATTTGGTATTAGAGCTCAACATCTTGAATTAGGTTTGTATCTATCTTTTCGATTCTGTTAAAAAATATTGTGAAAAAAAAAACATTGTAACACCCCTAGCCTGTATCAGTCGCCGGATTATGGCTACAGAGTATTACCAAAGTATAACATCATATAACAAACATTTTAATATTACAAACAAACCACAACATAAATCATAGTAATATCAACCAAAATGATACATACGATCCCTTTTACGAGCCCTCAAGGCCCTAAAAAGACGTTAGAAACAAATCGGTACTAAATTGGAAACATATGAAATGTTTTAGAAAAAGTTATAAATTTTCAAACTGTAGGGGTCACATGGCCGTGTGGCCAGGCCGTGTGACTCACACGGCCAAGAGACACGCCCGTGTCTTAGGCCGTGTGGGTATTCAAAATAAGGACACACGACCGTGTCCTAGCCCATGTTTGAACCCGTGTAACTCATTGACTTGGGTCATACGGCCAAGCCACACGCCCGTGTGCCAGGCCGTGTACCTTTCGAAATAACCCCACATGCCTGTGTGCCAAGCCGTGTGCTAGGCCATGTAACAACCTAAATTGCAACCCTTTGAAAGCTATAGGGGACACACGGTCGTGTCGCTTGGTCGTGTGTCACACACGACTGAGACACACGCCTGTGTTTTTGCCCATGTGGACGAAAAATAGGCCATTTCCAAGCTATTTTTCTCACCAAAACTCATATCTCTTGCACAAGTCAAATGTACCTATAATCAAGCGTTCAAAACACACTTAACATATGCATATTCAAGCATACACATTATAGAAACTATCCATTCTACCAATATGCCAAAGTGGCACCTCAACTTCAACAATCAAACTTGCTTAAAGACATAACCAATTCATTCAACATTTAAACTACCAATTGAACAATTTCAATACCACATTTTCCATGATACTCATATACCAAAAAATAAGCACAACAAGCACCATTTTGGGCCATTTTCACATCCATCATACATCTTACCATTTTGACCTAAAACCAACCACATTCAAACTACCAAATCTTGCCATTAACCACATCATAAACTACCTCAACCCATACCAATCAACAATTCATAATAGACCATTTATAAACATCATTTCATTTCTATCATTTTAACCACCACCACATCAAGATAACAACCACACACAAAACCATATATATTCATAATATCATACTAACTAGTTCATCATCCAAAATGACATATACACAAGCCACACATAACGGCTAAATTCATCAAACAAGACACCTATACATGCCATTATAACCATGACTCAAAATCATCAAAATCTACCAACTTAGCCAATGGATAGTGTGATGGATCTCCGACAAGCTTCCAACCCGAATGAGCTTCTGATTATCTAGAAACATAAAGGAAATAACATGAAGTAAGCATGTAATGCTTAGTAAGTTCGTACTTCTAAAACAAAGCTTACCCTTTCAATGAATAAGCATAAAAAAAAAAATTGAGACAATCTAACATAACTTGGCATTAGCCTAAGCAACAACATAGCTTAGCAAATCATCTCAAAACATCATAGCTTTTATACACACTACTTATAAGCATTCATACTTTCATGCATATGACTAAGCATATTTAAATATCATCAACTCATACCTTTTCATATTTTCATAGCATCACTTATCGAAGCATTTTTCAAACTTTCCCTTTTTTATACCCGTTGAACCATTAGAATAATATCCGATACTTAGGAATCTCGCACACTATGTGCTAACATGTGGTCGAAACCATTACTATCTCATATCTCATATAATTACTCTCTCTTGAGCCATAAGTGGGTCTGCTCACACAAGCTTTCAGTCAGGACGTAGCTACATGGTGCTGCTCACACAAGCTATCAAGTAACCACAACACATGCTGGAAACTCAGCCACCGGTAGGACGTACAAGACCAATACCTGAAACACAGTAACCCCTAATGACGTCATTTGTATCCTATATATTCCTAAGGTTCAAATAGGATCCGAAAGTCATCAAAACTTCGTTGGATATTTTCGAAGAGTCGTAATACTATAATATAACATAAAATTATTTAATTCGAACATAATTCAACACTATTTAAATGTATGAACTTATCTCAAACATGAACGGAGAAATACGATAGATTAATCCAACAAATTTTCTTTTCCCCAATCTAAATTCATACGTTGTTTTTCTTGATCTATATAATCAAATTTAGCTCCTTCAAATTTCATTCTAATTAAATTTAATCCAAGAATCATATTTTGGTAAAATTATGCTTTTACCCCTAAAATTTTGAATTCATTACAATTTAATCTCTAGCTCATAAAAATGAAACTTCATACAAATTAGTACCAACCCATCCTAGCCGAATATCAATTAAGTCCCTAGCAAGGCCTATATTCCATTTATTTCACATTTTTACCATGAATATTTTTCTATTTTTCAATTAAATCCCTAAATGACAAATTCATCAAAAATTCCTTTACAAAATTTGTTCAACTATCATCAAACATTCATTTTCATCCACCAAACATCAAAAACAACTAATATAAATTCATGGTAAAACCCTAGACTTTTAACAATTTTGCAAATTAGTCCTTAGGCTAGCTAGACTAAGTTACAACGACTCCAAAAACATAAAAAATAATTAAAAACTGAACAAAAATGCACTTACATGCACTAGCAAAAGTTGGCCGAATGCTTGGATGCTCAAAAATTGTAATTTCTTTAGGTTAAAAATCGTCTAAGGAAGAAACAAAGATGATAACCTTTTTTTTTTATCATTTTACTAACTTAATTTATTAAGTTACTAATATAACCTTTACTAATTACATTAATGGTGTCCACAATTGCCCACTACTTTAATTAATGGTCTAATTACCATTTAAGGCCACTCACATTTCAATTCCATAGCAATTTGACACCTTTTACTAAGAGAACACAAGTTTTGCACTTTTACAATTTAGTCTTTTTATCAAATTAAACATGCAAACGATAACATTTCTTCACAAAATTTTTATACGACACTACTAACATGCTGTTGACATTAAAATATTAATAAAATAAATTTTTTTACATCAAATTTTTGGTCCCAAAACTACTGCTTTGATTTCACTGAAAATAGGTTATTACAAACATATTTGAAAAATAATTACGAAGTGAAAAAAATTTGTGAAAATAAAGAAGAATGGAAAAAGTATTTGATATTTGAAAAAAAACGAGTCTGGAAACCCTTCAATAGAAATTTTATCCGTTTCATGATTTGAAGCCTATATTATACATTATGGTGAGTTTTGACAGAAGCAAAAAAAAAATTCGACCCGAAAAATTTCAATCTATCTATATACCCAAAATACCCCCAAATCATCATTTTGAACCTTTTAAGCCTATTCCTACATTTCCTTGTCAAATCATCTTGATTGCTCGATTTTTGTTACCTATTGAATATTCTAATGCTCGTTCTTTTGCAAGTACCCGAGCAAACTCTCAGCCAATTTCCAATCCACATTTTTGAAAGGTTTTAAAGAGTTCTATTAGTTCTCTTAAAAACCCCACGAGAGAAATTACAAGTGGAAAAAGGCACGAGAGTGGGTAAGATCATTCGAGAGGAAAAAGCCAATATTATTTTAGAGAAAACATGAGTGGAGTGAATTTCATTCTGAGTGGATTCGTGAGGATTTTGTATCGATGAGGTATTCACTACTACCATTTTAAATTCCTTTGCTTTCTAATCTCTTTTGTAAATCATGTCTAAAGAAGCATATTTAGATTTTCAAATGCAATATTTGATGAAAGAGATACGAAGAGTTATACGATCGGAAGTTGAACGAGTATAAGAAAGATTTGATTGTAAAGATGAAAGATCACCACAGAGGCAATCATCTATTGACTCCTTTCGAAGAGATCCACGTTTTGATTCCTATTCATCACGAGATTCAAGCCAGAGTAAAGTGGATCACAAGTTTGACACCTCTCGAGGCGACAAACATAAAGGTACGTGAATTAAATATGCAAGTATTACCTCGAGTGTGTCGAAATTTTCATCCACGTCAATAAAGAAAGGTAACATGAATTCTATGATGATCCTTCATTCCGATCCAAAATAAGTGAAATTGTTCGAATTCTTACATTGCAACACCACGTTGTAAAGATCAAATTCCATTGGTGAGGGATCCAAAAATCCAAGAGTTTGAGAGAAAAGAAAAACAAGAGTTTTTTACGAAAGAAAATTAAGAGAGAATGAGAGGAGGAAAAAAGAAATTGAAAAAGAAGTTGCGAGAAAAGAGATTGGAACAAAAAGAGAATGTGAGCAAGAAAACAAAATTGAAAAAAAGGGTAAGAGAGAGAAAAAAACTAAGAAAGAAGAAAGAAAAGAAACTGAGATTGGAAAAGAAGAGAGGGAAAAGAAAGAACTTGTCCATACAAAGGCGGGTGATGTTTTAACTAATCAATTATGTGATTCCGATCAGATCATGTGACTTAGCAAAAAGGACTCAAAATTGGACCAAGCTCGGAGGGCCTAAGTGCAAGATTAAATTGTTCAAACCATGCAATTCTTGCATGTGGACGTTGAGGCTTAATTATGCACTTTAAATTCGTGGTGAATTCCACAACTTTTATTTATCATATATCTTGTTATTACATGGTTTTTAATGTGTCTTAAACATGTTTTCTACATTTTAATATGTTTTAAAATATTATGTTTCGTTTTATTACATATTAAATATTTTTTTTAATTATGTTAGTTTGTAACACCCCTAACCCGTATCCGTTGCCAGAATAGGGTTACTGAGCATTACCGTAAAAACGTAACTCAAATCATTCATTTACAATATTTAATAATCATTGTAAAATCAAATCAAACACATCCATAACGTCCCTTTTTCGAGCCATCGAGGCCTTAGAAACACTTTAGAAACAATTCGGGACTAAATTGAAAATATTTAGAACTTCATGGTAAAAGATAGAAAAAAATTATACTACATGGGTCACATGGCTGTGTGGCAGGCCATGTGACTCACACGGCTGAGACACATGCCCGTGTCTCAGGCCGTGTGGGCATTCGAAGTAGGGACACACGGCGTGTCCTAGCTCGTGTCCGTACCCGTATAACTCTTTAACTTGGTTCACATGGCTAAGCCACACACCCGTGAGCCAGGCCATGTAACTCTCGAAATGCAACCTTTTAAAAACTACAGGGGACACATGGCCATATCGCGTGGTTGTGTGTCACACACGGTTGAGACACACGTCCGTGTCTTAGGCCGTGTGGACAAGAAATAGGCCAATTTCAAGCCATTCTTTTCACCCATTACAAGCTCACACCTATAAGACATTTGCACATACAATCAAGCTTTCAAACATACCAAAGCATACATATTAAGACCAATTCAATAGGTCATTTATCCATACAACCAATATGCCAAAAGGCACCTTAAACATAATCATCAAATCAACCTAAACTTGTGCACATTTACCATTTATCAACTATTTTGTTTCCATGCCAAAACATATCACAATTGATACATATCAATCATACCAAATTAATGTCCAAATGGTCATACTTCAACTAAACATATTTGATTTAAATTCTATATCAATACATGCCATAAATGATCATTTTGCAACCATGTCAACAATTTCCACTTTGGTCACAAATCATACATCAATTTAATCTTATAAACACCAATCATTAAGGCATCAAAATAACATAAGTTTCACAAATTCAAAGCAGCATTTCGTGCCAATATCACACACAAGCATACCAATTTGGCCATTCCAAACATATCATCACTAAATCAATTCAACATTAGCCATCAAGCCCAAAAATGCCAAAA
>JABEZY010262236.1:0-14362 GCA_013467495.1 Gossypium gossypioides | reverse complement strand
TAAAACTCGTAGACCAAAATCATTTTTAGGTGATCCAATCACACCTCAATAAAAGATTGGTGGCGACTCTAATTTTTATTTTTAAGTTGAAACTAAATTTTTTGTTTTCAAAAAGCGGTTTCGACAGCTACAATGGTTAGAAAGAGTGGGAAAGCTTAAACAAGCTCAGTGAATGATCAGAATAACCACCAAATAGACATGCATTCACATGTTAAACGAAAATGATTAAAGCTCAATTACATACGCAATTTATTATGAGAACATACTGACATATTCATCTAATATTAATCAACTCATTTAGCTTATTATTCATACACATACATCACATATTGTAATTTCACACTTTATAAAATCACATTTAAACGATAATTTGACACTTAAGGCTACGAAACAAAAAAAAGTAGGCTCTAATCACTACACATCGGATACACGGATCTCCAACACACCAATGACTCAATGAATCGAACATATCCCAAAAGTGTAGCATTTAGCTAACACTCTCCAACACACCAACATATCCCATTGAATCGAACATATCCCAAAAGTGTAGCATTTAGTCGGGCCTTAATGCCCCAAAACACAACACAATGGTGAGTACTCACAAATCCTATGGCATGCCAACTATATCCAATGGTCTCAAAGATCACAAAGTCAAAATATTTGCAATTAAACACATATTTTACTTATTGTTTTCTGCACTTTTTCACTGCACATTCACTTTATAAGTACCACATTATCACAGTCAATTGGCATGTACAACATGCCTACAATTAACACTTTCACAATAGCCATCACAAGCATATTTCACATGTCATAGTATTACATCTTAATTCACAGTTCCACAATACACAATCATATATTACACAAATTAAATAAGGGTATGAGAAAACTTACACTCAGAACTTAGAGTATGGGTTTAGGCTACTCTTAAATTCCAAATTAACACTATGAATCATGTCTACAAGCAACGATTCCAAACACTCACCGTATGCACTTTCGCCTTGTCGTCGAAAGTCTAAACTAGCTTTTCCTTTCCTTTTCCCTTACTCATTGAAGGCTCCAATGGTTCCGAATCTTCACCAAAATTAACCACACAACAAACATAATTAATTTACAACTATAGACACACCCAAACAATAAAAAGCACAGGTCTAAGGTTTCTTCCTCTTGGAATTGAAATTTTAGACTTGCAAATTTGAAACTCAAATATCTTAATCTCTACACATTCCCTTTGCCTAAAATCAATTCCAATCATCTAATTATATATCTATGAATAATTATCAACCTTCAAACTACACAAAACGACATAGATTCGTGGTTCCAAAATTTCAACGTACAATGACCACTTTCACGAAAACTCAATAAAATCTTAGAATCTTTTAGTGAAACTTTACGGAGAGTTTAGAAACCTTCTAATCATATCAAAACGAGTTGAAAAATACTTTGAAACATTGATTTCATTCAAAATCTTGAATTTCATCATTAACGATCCAAATTTCGACATTTATTCAAAACTTTTGATTCAATAGATAGAAAATCAATTTAAAATGCTAGATATCATAAAAAACTTATAGGAAAGCGAAACATTACCTTCATTGGGAGAAAAATGAATGCTTGGTGTAAATCCAAGAAAACCCACAAGTTAATCGATAGAAAAATCAATGGTGTTCTTGATGCTCTTTTTTTGTAATTCTATGGAGGTTTAATGTTTGGAAGATAATAGAAAACAAGAGATTAGAGTTTTGAGAATAAAAATCGGTGAATGGGGTTTTGGGGATTCAATTGATGGGAAGAAGTAGAAAGGAATGTTTCTATTCTTTCATTTTTTTTTCATGTCAATATTAAGGTGAATGGGGGATAAATTGGGCTGACTTTAAAACTTGGTATATTTTCTTTAAAACTACTCTTAAATTAATGTTTTTACAAAATAGTCCTCTTTTTAAAATTGGAAGTCTTTTCTACATCATTTTAAAATATTGATTTATTTTTCAAAAAGCCATAATAAAAAATATATTCTGTTTACAATACTTCAAAGTTTCCGAGCACATTTTGAGCTAAAATTCCTTAATTACCCTCGAATCTTTTAGGCCAAATTTTGGAATGTGACATCTTGTTCCTCTCTTCTCACTGGTTGCCTCAAATTTTGCTGCTAAGTGCTTAAAATAAAATTAGGGTAAATTACATTAGAGGCCACTCTAAAATAGCATTTTTATTATTGGTAACCCTAATTTTTTTTTGTCAATTTACTCACTACCATTAGAAAATTTGACCTAAATGGTCACGCAACCATTAAACCCTTAATGGATTGTTAACTAGACCAACAAAAAGGGGAAATTATTCTTTTAGTCCCTTTAAAAATTACAAAAATTTTAAGTTAATCCCTTAAGTCCCTATAAAAAACCCATACTAAAACCCAATATTTACATCGAATTCCCTTCTTCTTTGCGTTCTTTATCCTCCTACAAGCTCCAAAAACCTCCTAAAAATCCTTTCTAAAATCCCACTAGAGTACACCAAACACTACAACGGTGTTGTTCCAATATATTCGGTGGAGCATGCCATTCTTTTTCCCAGTCCCACCACCATTTCTAACAACCTCGACTTTAAAATATGGTATTTTAGCAGTGGAGACTCCATCTACATTTTCCAAAAACCCTATATTTCCTCTTAATCCGTACACTTGATCTACTTAAAAAACATGAAACTAGGATCAAATTTAACATCTTTAGTAATAAAACTACAATTAATTGGATCACAATCTTTTCCATAATCCAATTCAAACCTAATATTACGTTGAACAATCACTGAACAAAATCCCACATTTGTTTTACTAACATCCAAATTCTCTCCTTTACTAGCCTTTCCAGTATCAACCAAACTAAACTCACAATTCTGAAGGTTTCTAACACCCAATATGAAAGGCTAAAAAAACTCGAACTATGTTCAAAATCCACACTTTGAAGATGTTGAGAAACACTGGTGACTGTAACCAACTTGTGATGCGCCAGTGGTAAACACAAGAAAAGTAAGGTAGAGAAGTAAAGGTTGTAGCTAAGGCACAAAAAAGAGAAAAGAAAATCACTAGAAGTAACTTTTCATTAAGAAGTTAAAAAGGTATCTTTTAAACTACAGTGACAATATATTTATACATCAACAGTTTAGTCCCTAACCAACTAGCCAATTAAAAATTCCTAGTTAGATTACAAACTAAAACATTAGCTAACCTAGTAACTACCAACTAGCCTTTCAACACTCCCCCTTAAGTTGGAGGGTGATAAAGATCCTTGACCCCCAACCTGGATATCAAATAATCATGTTGCTAGACTCTAAGTGCCTTTGTCATCACATCTGCAAGTTCCTCATTAGTATGCACATGCTGCGTCTGAATCAACCAATCTCGTATTTTTCTATTACAAAATGGCAATTGATTTCAATGTGTTTAGTCTGCTCATGGAACACATGAATGGATACATTCCAAATTGTTGCTTGGCTATAAAAAATAACAAGGCTGAATCAAACTTATTAAAATATATTTCTTTTAACAGGCCATTCAACCATACTATTTTAGCAACTATTGATGTCATACTCCCATATTCATCTTCAACTGAAGAACATGAGACTGTGATTTACTTCTTTGACTTCTAGCAAACAAGTGAATCCCCAAGTATAATACAAAACCCGATGATTGATCTTTTAGAAATAGGACACACAGCACAATCAGAATCACATTAGGCAACAAGCTACTTTTTGTTTACCGTAGCCAACAAAATCCCTTACCTCAAATTCTTCTTTATGTACCGAATGATCTGAAGTACTACTTTAAAGAGGGATTTCTTGGGTTTTTGCATAAATTGACTCAAGTGTTGAACCACATATGATATATATGGTTCTGTATTTGTTAAGTACAACAATCTACCTATAAGCCTTTGATATTCTGACACCTTTAATAGAAACTCATCATTATAGCACCCCAAATGCACAAAACCATCATATTCAGTTGTGGTAAACTTCTTATTTTGCTCAAGTGGTGTGCTGGCCAATTTTGCTTCTCCTAACCCAACATTTGATATCAAATCCAACACATACTTCCTTTGATTTACAATAATGCCCTTACTCGACTGTGCTACCTCAATGCTAAGAAAATATTTTAGTTCTCCCAAACCTTTCATTTTAAAACTCTGATGGAGAACCTTTTTTAACTCATCAATAAGCCTAATGTCATTCCCTGTAATAAAAAAGTCATCAATCATAAAACTTTGATGGAGAACCTTTTTGAACTTATCAATCAACCCAATATCATTTCCTGTAATCAACAAGTCATTGACATAATTAAGTAACACAATAATATTATCACCTTATTTTTGTGAACAAATAATAATCATGCTTGCTCTGAACATATCCACCATGTAAGGAGGCTTCAGTTAGTTTCAAGTTCCACTATCAAGAAGCCTGATTCAGACCATAAAAGGGAATTGAGTAAACGATAGACCTTATGCTCCCCTTGTTTACAAAAACCCTTCGAAAGGTCCATGTAAACCTCTTCACACAAATATCCTTGAAGGAATGCATTATAACATCCATTTGAAAGAGCGACCAATCATGTATAGCAACAAAACTAATGATAGTGAGAATAGTAACTTGTTTCACCACTAGTGAAATAGTCTCTTGAAAATGCACTCCAGCTTGCTACCAATAACTTTTACCTACAACTAGTGCCTTGAACCGCTCGATAGAGCCAACAGATTTATATTTCACCTTATAAACCCATTTTCAGCTAATGGAACCTTATCAGGAGGCAAAGGCACCACCTCCCACGTGTTATTTTCTTTCAAAGCCTGAATTTCATGTTTCATAGAATCAATCCATCTCAAATCCAAAATGGGTTCTTGATAACTTTGTGGTTTAGTGATAGCAAATATGTTAGCAGCAAAAGAACGACTATGATATGGTAAATGAGAAAAAGAATAAAAATGAGAAATTGCATATTGACTTGATTGAAGTGAAGTAAAGGATTGGTTAGAACAAACATAACCTTTCATCCATTGTGGTTGCTTAGAGAGACGCAAAGTATGACGTCATAAAAGTGTAGGTGATAAAGACACAATAGGTGAATCAAGCATAAGAACGAGAATGACAGATGGTGAGTAGGGTGGTGAAGCCATGATATTAGGTAGAGGAGAGAGTGAATTATCAATGTTAAGAAAAATGGTACCACTGAATGTAGAAAAGAAAAAGGAGATTTAACAGGAAATTTAAAAGGAAAATTATTTTATGAAAATTGACATCCAGATTAACAAAACAAGTTTTTGTGTTGAGGTTGAATAAAATATAGCCTTTTTGGATAGTGGAATATCGCATGAATATAGACGGAATCGCTTTGGGTGAAAATTTGTCACAATAATAAGGTGTGATGACATAGCAAAGACAATTGAAAACCCTTTAACAAGAAAGATGAGGTAATTTCTTATAGAAAACCTCAAAATGACTTTTCCAACCTAAAATAGGAGTTGGTAAATGATTAATAATAAAATAGGCTGCTAAGACACACTCACCCTAAAATTTACTAGGCATATTAGATTGAAATTTTAAAGATTGAGCTACTTCAAGTAAATGTCAATGTTTACGCTCGACCACCCTATTTTGCTATGGAGTGTAAGTACAAGAAATTTGGTGTATAATTCCCATGGTACTAAAATATTAATTACATTCAGTCTTAAAAAATTCACATCCATTATCACTCTGTATAATTTTAATAGTGGCTAAAAACCAATTTTTGATCGTGACAAAGAATTGCTTGAGTTGTAAAAGAATATCACTTTTTAAACGTAAAAGATACACCCAATTCATACGAGTAAAATCATTTAAAATGGTCTAGAAATATCTATGCCCACTATAGGATGAAACCCTATACGAACCCCACAAGTCTAAATGATTAAGAGAAAACACTACTTCAACCCAAGTTTTACTTAATGGAAATGGAAATCTAGTTTGTTTCACTAATAGACATACATAACATTGTAGTATAAAAGTACTATTGGAAAAAGTATATGATTTCAAAGACATCTTATTCAACCTCGAAATAGAAGCATGACCAATACGAGAATGTGACACCCGCTACTCAACTTGAATCACTGAGTCCAGATATCAAATGTTACAACATACAAACACTTAGAATAATTTCTAAACCATCTGCATATAATCGCTTTTCAGCATACTTCATATTATTTTAATAAAGGTTTCTAAACAAAATAGTTATAGAAAACATTCAAGAATACAATACGCTATTAAAATAATATAATACATTACAACATCACAAAAGTTAATTAAAGACAAACTCTTCTTGGCATAAAGAACTATATGCCATACTCCTAAGATGTTCTTTTATAAGCATAATATCCCAACTTGTCATTTTCCTTGGCGTATTCATGACTTTGTCCCTCTCGGAGAACATACTCTCACATCAGCACTTGAAACGTAAACAAATGATTTGTAAGTTCACGCGAACTTACTGAGTTTTAATATAGAATACCTTGGAGCCTTTTCTATTGAATTCCTCATCTTGAAAATTTCAGACTACATCTCTATCTTTGGTAGGCACTTTCATAATATCTGATATATACCTAAAAGCCAACTACCATACTTAATGTATCGACTCTAACTTCACTTCTTGACTAACTTCAAATTTTACCAAACGATATATATCTTATTCCTTCTTAAAATAATAAAGGTACTTTTCAAAAGAATATCTATATTGAATATACATTTGACGAAATCTCTTCCAAATAAACAAAAAATACGTTTTCCTAGGATGGGTCCTTACAAACACTTCTCTTGGCAAATAGGAATGCTAGTGGAGCTCTTAAGTTGAACTCTATACTGATCTTAATTCTGGCAGATTCTCATATTGATTCTGGTAGTTATCAAATTACAAATCAGATCATATCTTGAATCAACCCCAAATCATAACTTTTACTGATAATGAAACGTTATAGATTATGTAGAAGAATCCCAAACGACTACGATACATAACATGAGAATGCCCAACTTGGCAAATGGCTTAGATTCTGGATGGCCTCTAAACGAGACATGAAAACCATTTCGATATGGCAGATACCAAATAACTCAGATTTCATTCCTACATAACATAGACAACTCGGTCCAATGAACGCTTAGACCTTTCATAAATATGAATACGTCAATTTACTGTACTGGCGGATTACTTTGGTGAATACACCCTTCAAATAATACCTCTAAAGACTCTTTCAGAAGATTTACTTAAATCATATTCAAACTCTTCTCTAAGAGAAACCATAACTTCGAGCCCATAGAATCCTCTATTTTGGGGGAACCATAGCGGATTCATATATCATGTATCACAAAGTCATTGCAGAATATGCCACAAGTGCATTTCAGAATACACCATAAATGCTTCATAGATTATGTCACAAATGTGTTATAGATACCCTGCCTAAATAGGCCCTGTTTGGTAGCCACCAACGCCCCACAAGAACTGTCGTGTTTGCGATGTGGATTTGCCTAAACTCATTATCGCGTGAGGTTTGCCCACTATCGCCTTAGGACACGCAAAAACCCCAATAGATAAATGTGACTCATCTGCCCTTTCTCGAACATGCCATGGCCATGACTCTTCTGACGGACTATGTCGAATACCATCACGAATTCAAAACTCATATCATGTAATTTTTTGACACTCTGTTAAACCCTCATTTCTCCAACATTTTCAATCATGCATCATACATCTAATATAAGTACACATTCATGTAAGTTATACTCATATTTAGCAGAATCATGTATCTTTAAATGCTTAACACACATCATCATGATCATGCATCACAAAATATATTCCATGTACACACACACTGTTCCTTCATAGGATCACTTGCACACATACATACAACACTTCTCACACTTAAACTCACACATATACGTTTAGTAACCACTCAATAAATCATGCATCATTACTGGCACATCAACCATAAGAAGGACTTTCTAGAATGACTTGTAGGATTTGAGACTAGGGACTCACCTAATACTCACCTATATTGTAGCTTAAAGTTCCAACTCGAGCACCCTTCACGAACCAGCAGCAACAACTTCTTAAAGAACATGGATTCACCATTAAAAACCATTTACAGATAATTTACTATCTCAACTATAGACGAGCCCCATGAAGGGCCTCTTATTCATAACTTGCTATTGTTATGCTTCTTAACATCCTTACTCTTTCAAACACTTAACATGCTGAACTGTCAGACTTACCAAGAGGTGAAATATCCACTGATTAACTCAGAACCTTAGATTCCAACTTAATAAAGAAGAAGAGAACATTTAAGTTTAAGAAGAATAACTAGAGAGTAAGGTTAAAGGGGGAAAATTACCTAGACAATCCTTTCTCACCATATATATACACCCAATACCTCTTAAAGGATTTTAACAAGTTTCAAATGCATACTGAAGTGGTCCCTTTAATGTCCTACAAAAATCAAAGAAAATATAAAAAATTTGATGTCGATGTTATTTGAGTAATGAAACCATTCATCTGACCCTTAACCAATCATGTTACATAACCCCACATACACATTGTTCGAACAAACTCGGCGTACCATAACCATGGCAATAACTCATATATGGCAAGTTATACTCAACCAGAACTTTTGAGGTGTACTCTTAGCTTGTCGTACTTTTTCTTCTATTGAGAGATTCGATGAGAAGAAAATCCTTAAATACTTCTATGGGAGGATACTCTATGCGCCAAACATTAGTTTGCCAAAATATCTATTCATTGATCGACTACACTATTATAATGCACCAAATAGATAATTTCAAAACTATACACCTTCCAATTGAATCTGTTAGAGTTGGGGTGTGACAAGGAATGTTAGAGTAAGAATGAATCGACAGTGGTAGTTATATGAAATGAGATGTTACCCACAATTGATTTAAATGTTGGTGAAGAAATAGTTTGAAAAGATTGAAGGATATACAGACAACCTTGTTCTTTACCAATCCCCTTCATCTTTCCACTTAAGAGATCCTAAAATATGGAAAAATAGGGATAAAATAAAGCAAAACAATGCAAGTCTTTAGCGAGTTCAGAAATTGAAAGCAAATTATAACGAAAATCTGGTATACACAACACATTGGCTAATTTAACATCAGGAGAAATAGTGCAAGAACCAATGTGTGTGATTAGCAAGGAGGAGCCAATAGGTAATCAGAAACAAGACAAAGATGATGCACTTGAAATAGCAGATTCCAAACATTGAAAGTTAGATAGCATATGGTTAGTGGCACTAGTGTCCAAAATCCATTCACAAGGCGAGACCATACCTGCCAAACTAGTCTCTGCTAAACTTGCAGCAACTGCTACATTGGGCTTGTGTGAATACAGGTGCTTGAGGAATATTGGATGGGCCAACATCAGCAATCATCACAGATCTATTCGAATTCGAAGTCTTTTTTTTGGTGAACTTAAAATTGAAAGGATATTTGATTAACCTGTAACAACTTTTCTTTTTGTGTCTTTTGATCTTGCAATGGTTACCGACACCATTAAATTACTTCTTTTGAGCCACGTTAGTTAAATACACCATTGTTGGATCAAAAGCAATCGACCATGAAGCATGAAGCCTTTGAGATTCTTTTTGCACCAGTATGGAATATGTCTGATTAAATGTAGGCAACAGAGTCATTAATAGAATCTGACTACAAACGACACCATAAGTATCATTCAATCCCATCAGAAACTAGAATGAACGTTGTTGAACAACATGTTTAGCATTTTTCTTTGAGTGTCCACAACAGCTACAAAAAGAAAATGGAACGACATATTCATCCCACAATAGACGCAATTTAGTGAAGTATATAGGCACTAGATGAGACCCTTGACAATAAGAAGCAATCTCACGATGCAAGAAAAAAACTTGAGAACCATCAAACTTGTTGAAACGTTGAATAAGATCAGTCTAAACCATTGCTGCACTAAAAGCAAAGACAATTCCTACTAAAAGTTCCTTGTTGAAATTGTTTAAAATCCATGACAACACTATAGCATTGTAGACACAAATCGACTATCACCAAGTCTTTAGAATAGTACCATCCACAAAACCCAATTTATTCTTTGCCAACAATGCTATTCACATAGCTCGGCTCCAAACAGTATAATTCTCAAGCCTAAGAAGTTAATGAGAAACTAGTTGTGCACCTAAACTATCAAAGGGATGTAAGTACAATGGATGGTTGAAATTTATAGTATAATCCAGTGGAGACACCCATTCTCACCAGCCAACAATTAGCAACCAACAACCAACACTGTTGGTTCAAGAAAGTTACCGGTTAGCAAACAATCAAGCGGAAGAGATCTGTGAAATAAGATGAAGGACGCTAATTGAAAAAACCAAACTGTCGATCATAGTAGATCTACAAAAGAGGAGATCTGCGTCTGCAAAAGAGAATGACTGACTAATGAAAGAATCACGAAAACTAGAAAAAGACAACCGGTAGTGGCTTTGATACCATGTTGAGAAACGTCGGTGGTCGTAGTCAACTCATGATACGTTGGTGATGAGCACAAGAGAAGTAAGGTAGAGAAGCAAAGGTGGCAACTAGGACACGAAAAAGAGAACAGAAAAATAATTGAAGGTAACTTTTCATTAAAATGGTAAAAAGGTATATTTTAAGTTATAGCCACAATATATTTATACATCAATAGTTTACTCCCTAACCAACTAACTGATTAACCATTAACTATTACCTAGCCTTTCAATAGAAGAACCCCAGAGATTAAAGTACCAGGAGCATTGAAATTATTCGAGTAATTAAGCTTACTCGGAACTACTACCATAAGCCATGACGGGGATTTAAGATACCACTATTTGAATAGGAAGAAGAAGAAGGAAGGAGAATAATTTGGGAATTTTTAAAATGAGCTTTCCTTGAATTTTATAGATTCAGGTTTTATTACTACCGAAGGTATCATGATAAAAATAAGCATTTTAAATGTATCTACTTTAGGCACATCGGCAACGGTATTTGATTGGAAAAATGGACTCTTCGAAACTAAAATACTCAAATTTTAAAGTCAAGGTTGTTAGAAACGGTGGTGTGGCTGGAAAAAAAAAGTAATAGGCCCCATTGGAGATACCGGAACGATGATGTTGCAGTGTTTGGTGTACTCTAATGGGATTTCAGAAGGGATCAAGGAGGTTGTTTTCTGGACTTGAAGGAGGATAAATAGCACAAATAAGATGAAGAGACTTGGAAGTAAATATTGGATTTTAATATGGGTTTTTGATAGGAATTTAAGGGATTAACTTAAAAATTTTGTATTTTTTTAAGGGACCAAAAGAACAATTTTTCTTTTTTTGCAGGTCCAATCAGCAATCTGTTAAGGGTTTAACGACTGAATGACCATTTTGGTTCATTTTTCTAACGATAGTGGCTACATTGAGAATAAAAATTTTAGAGTGACTAAAATAAGATTGACACTATTTTAAGGTGACTTCCAAGGAATTTACTCGTAAAATTATGCAACACCGTGTGTTGATTTGTCCCAAAATACTAGCTGCCTGTTGCTTATCGAGAACCAGCTTCAATTTTATTGTTGTTGTAAACCGCCATTACTAGAGATATTTGGTTGAATAATTATCGATGTTTTAAGCACCTTCTGAAGGTCATGGCTATTTGATTCAACTTTGCTATTATCATTTGTTGCAATTTACTAAGGTATATTGTCATGTTAATTTGTTTTGTTGAATTGCTATTATCGATGTTTAATTGTTGTTTCCAATTAGTGTTAGGAGTATGAGTTGAATCATATTATATATGTTTAGACAACGAATCAATGATTAAGAATCTCATGGAGTCCATTCATCACGCATTTATGTTATTTGGTTGGTCTGATTGAAAATAAGTAAGATTAAAATTCAGTTAGATTGATTTAGATCCCATTAATTATGGACGTGAACTAAATAAGGGTAATTTTGATTGAACTTTTATTAATTTGAGTTTAAATAATAAATATTGTTGGATTAATTTAGTACAGTTCATGATTAATATTTGTTTGATTAGAAGTTTTTATGAGATTGAATTAGAAATTAGTTTAACTTAGAAACTGGTTTTTATGGGAGCCAAGCTATTGGTTTATTTTTAATATGAGTTAGTACATTTTTTACATTGAAGCGTAAGAGGTGACGAATTGTGGATAGCGAATGACGTCGGGAATAGAACGTTTCTAAGCAACCAACATTTAGAATTATAATTTGTGATACTTATGTTTTAAATTATTTTAAATGTTATAGTTAAATTATTAATTTAGTGATTGCGATTCCTTGTATTCGAAATGTTACTTGTGTAGTAGTTTATTAAATTGTTTTTAATGATGGTTACTATCGTTAAATTGCTATTTTTGTTAACTGATTATTTTTTGAAAATCATTGCTAAAATTACTATTTTAATAATTGATCAGATGCTCGATAAAACTAGTTGGACATTTTTTAGATATAGTTAGCATGCCATAGCGTGCAAAAGTCCCTATCATTGGTTATTTTCATTGGACAGACTGCATTGAACGTTTGATAGTATTGTCATTGTTGCGCTTTGTGCATTTGGTGTGATAGTTGGTTATTGATTAAGTCATGTTCACCGCACAATAGAGTTTTGTCATTGTTGATTCTTGTGCCATTTTCATCGTCCGTTTGGTGTTCGGTTGGAAACTCATGTATTTGAGTGTCTTTCCTCCTTGTGTGACATGGGCAAAATAAACACTATCGCTATTTACTAAATGCTTTGATAATGTTTCATTATTATTTTAAATGTTATTTATGATTGATTATTAATTATATTGTGTCTTTAAAAATTTCTATTCAACATGACTTTCACTACTCGAATTATTGCATATATATGTGTGTGTCTCTTATTAGAATGCCTTTATTTTAATTACATGCATTTGTACTTTAAAATGTATTGGATCACCATTGAGTTATAAAAAGCTCAATATTCGAGTGTTTTTAATTTCCTGTGCATGTAAAAGATTGTTCGTGAGTTTATAATCTAACAACATTGTCAAAGAGTTTCCGCAATCCATTTTTCATAAAGATGTTTCCGCTTAGTTCTAGCCTTGGGATGTGTTCAGGACGGTCTGATTAGTGGGTTGCTTTTATACCAATTAATTGATTGAGTTGTGATAAATTATTTTAATTTTTTTAATTAAGCATGAATTTTGTTAAATGATTATTTATTTGTATTTTAAATTTTTATATTTTAATGTGTGTAACTAAATGATTAATTGAATGGGTTACTCCGACGACTATTGTGATGCTCCAGATTCGATCTTTCTTCCAAGCCAAATTTATGGTGTTACAAAAATCTTTTTATGCATGGTACATAAAATCTCAAGAGTTAGCTACATATGTCCAACAAAAAAACACGAATGCCCCATCTTTTCATAAGTCTCAAAAACTTCGAAGTTCACCTAATTCATATATGACAAACTATACACATACTCGAAGCTTTCCAACGTTTACTCCATGAACCAAGGTCTTATCATACTACAATTCTTATACACATCCAACTTCTTATATATGTCAAATCACATAGGTCTTTTCAAAGCTCTACACAATTCAGTCATAAGTTTCTTAACCCAAAACATATCTTTTAGTGCATCTGTCACCAAATGCATATTGAAACACCACTCACCTTCATGAGGTGTTTTCACATTGCCATCTCAATATAGCAACGAATGGATCGAGCTTTATCAAAGACTAATCCGATAAATCTTATAATTATACTAATTTCTAATACATATCAAGTTTATTATCAAATTACTAAAAGTTTAGTCAGAATACGTAAAATTAATTCATGCATTACACAAATATACAAACTAATTTATAATGTAACTCAAAACTAAAAGTAACATAATAATATTAGAAATACATTACATATTAACTCCCTTACACACTATTTCATCACAACAACAGGAACACCTGAACAAGTACACTTGATTATTCACTATTATACAACACAAATAACTCTTATTATTTATATATATGATGATACATAAATTTCTAAACTCAAAATATATTATTTGCTATGGTTAGTGGATGCATCATATTAGTGGTCATTGTAGTAAAGTCAGTGTAGCTGATGTTCTCCTCTATCTGTAAAAGTAAGGTAAAAAAAAAAGTCAGCTATTGTTTGCATGATTTTTGTTTATATTTAATGTATTAATAGTACATAAATTAATATAATAAATTTAGATCATTCAATACGATTAATGATATCATTTCATTAAAATATAAATTATTTCAATTTTAATGATATAATATCATTTAACTAACAACAG
>JABEZY010261656.1:2520-15646 GCA_013467495.1 Gossypium gossypioides | reverse complement strand
GATATAGTCAAGAGATAAATGGATTTTGGTAGGTAAGTATGTTCATAAGTTAGCAAATTACCGAGTTGCAGTGAATTTCTTCGTACCAACATGAACATAATTTTAATAATTCTAAGTTAAGAAATGTAATTAATCTAACACAATTATATCATCTTGATTAAAATAATCTTTTGAAATCATGCACTGGAACTTTTATTTTATTTTACTTTGTTAAAATCCTAGTTTTTAATCACCTCTTCAAATCATAATAGTTTTCTTCACCAAAGTGTTTCTAAAATTGCATTCATAAATAATTCTTTTCATAGTCCTTGTGGGTACGATAGCTCAACATTTACTTGTGACTTTATTACTTGTTGCGATTTTGTACACTTGCACATTTCCGTTGTTCTAGGAAGACATCATCATGAATCTTTGATAGTTCAGGAGGCAAAGCCAATTCATACGCCACCGAACCACATATTTCCAGAATTTCATAAGGTCCCACAAATCTTTGGCTTCACTTTTCTTTCTGACCAAATCGTATAATCCTCTTCCAAGGGGATACCTTTAAGAATACTTTGTCTCCCACCACGAAGGAGATTTCTTCACTCTTTAAATCTGCATAGGACTTTTACCGATCCTGAGCTGCCTTCAAGTGGTTGCGAATGACCATCAACCTTTTCTTCAGTTTCACACACTAAGTTTGGTCCCACTATTTTTCTTTCACTTAACTCTGTCCAACAAGTAGGCATTCTACATCTTCTACCCTGTAAGGCCTCAAAATGAGACATCTTTAAACTGGCATGGTAGCTATTGTAGTTAGCAAATTCAATCAAAGGGACATACCTTTCCCAATTTATCCCAAAATTGATCACACCACAACACATTATATCTTCTAAAACCTGAATTATTCTCTCATATTGGCCATCAGTCTAAGCGTGAAATGTAGTGCTAAATTTCAACTTGGTTCTCAATGATTGTCGTAATTGGTGCCAGAACCTAAAGGTAAATCTTGGATCCCTATCAGATACAATGGACGATGGCACTCCATGGAGACCACCACTTCAGCAATATATAGTTCAGCCTGCTTTTCAAAAGAATATGTGGTATTCACAGAAAAAAGTGTGCTAATTTTGTGAGCCTATCTACCACCGCCCAAATTGATTTCTTCTTAGAAGGACTAAGGGGCCATCTAGATACAAAGTCCATGGTGGTTCTGTCCCATTTCCATTCGAGGATTTCTAGTGGATACAGTTTTCTCGATGGAACTTGATGCTCCACCTTCACTCTTTGGCAGGTTAAACATGTAGAAATGTATTTTGAGATCTCCTTCTTCATTCTAGGCCACTAGTAAGATTCCTTCAAGTCTCTATACATATTGATGTCACTATGGTGAAGTGGAAAAAGCCCTTGGTGAGCTTATTTTAATAATTCCTTTTTGATTTCATTCCTTACTAGTACAAACACTCGATTTTTTTATCTGAGTTCACCTTCCTTACTGGTTCGCAACGGCATGTGAAAGTATACACAGTTGTTATTAAGTAATAAGTACGTAAAAAGAGTATTATCTCTACAGGGATTGTATCTATTAATTAGCAATTGTAAAATTAACAATTTACAAGATGGTTAAGAAAATAAAATATTTGAAGATGATGGATGTCATAATCAAATTAACAGCTAATATGCAAATGAGATAAAATAAAATAAAATGAATGTTTAGTAGCAATTAAAAAGATTTAACAATAATAACATGAATAAGCTTGAACAATTACAAGTTTTGATTCTATTCATTCACAAACATGCTTAACAAATATTCCCAAAAAATTCCATGAAAACTTGATTATTTATTAACTTGGAATCTAAAATCATAAGCTCTTTCGAGGTGTTATGTTTATCACTTAGACAAACTTGCATATTTCTATTTCATGATTTAACTAGGAATTCCTTAGAGTTTATGTGAAGTAACAGGGACGTTTGAAACAATTTAATCACATAAATCTAAAATTATGTAAGGTAATAATATTCTTTTGGAATTATTACGAACCTTAATTTATTCCTATTCGAAAATAAATTAAGCATGCATCTTCCAAATATTGTGTCCATTAATCACCATCTGGGTTAGATTAAGCAATTAATTTGAATACAGTAAAGCATATTTTTAATGCAAGAACAACATGAATGATTTTATTTGTAAGCATAAATAATTGAGGCAAAGAACATCATAAACATGATTTGAATAAATTGAATCACGAAATCACCGAAATCACTGAAATCACTAGGGTGGCACTTTTCAATTACATCCACCTTCGCTCTGTCGACTTTGATCCCTCTTTTGGATATTTTATGTCCTAAGAAAATTCCTTCCTTAACCATAAAGTGGCAATGCTCCTAGTTAGGGACAAAGTTTGTCTCCTCACATCTCTTTAGTACCTTAGTCAAATTGCTTAAACAAATATCATAAGAATCACCAAAAACTGAAAAATCATCCTAGTTAAGGACAAATTTTGCCATCATGTATCGTTGAAATGTTGTAGGTTCACTACATAAACTGAAAGCCATTCATCTAAAAGCGAACGTATCGTATGAACAAGTAAAAGTTGTTTTATGTTGGTCTTCTAGGGCTACAGCTATCTGGTTGTACCCCGAATGCGCAACTAAAAACTAGTAATATTATTTACATATTAGCCGCTCCAACATTTGGTCCATGAAAGGCAATGGGAAGTGATCCTTCCAAGTTGCCTTGTTCACCTTTCTGTAGTCTATACAGATTCTCCAGCCTATCACCGTTCTAGTTGGGATTAATTTGTTATGATCATTCTCTACAATCATGATTCCGTTCTTCTCTGGTACACACTCTACTGAACTTAACCATGAACTATCTGAGATAGGGTAAATAATTCCCACATCTAACCATTTGGTAACTTCTTTCCGAACTACCTCTTTTATAATAGGATTGAGTCTCCTTTGCCCATGAATTCTCCCTTTCTCGCCCTCCTCTAATATAATCTTCTGCATACAAAAGGATGGGCTTATTCCTCGGATATCAACTAAAGTCCAACAGATCGCATTTCTAAATTTCTTTAAAACTTCAATCAACTGCTCCTCTTGGCGTTCTATAAGTTGTACTGAAATAATCGCAGGAAAAGTAGAAGAGTTACCTAGATAAACATATTTTAAATGACAATGAAGTACCTTTAATTCATGTTTGGGCGGTTCCTCAATTGACAACTTTGGTTGTGTGTCTTCCGGAGTTTCCAAATCCAATGATTCAAAATGTGTTAGTCAAACATAGCCCTTTAGATTGGCTTCCCTCAAAGCCATACTCTCCTTACCTTGTTCATTTTCTAGTGGCTTAGACCCTAAGGTGTTTTCAAATAGGTCTTTTATAGAATTGCACTCCCATTCTGTAGAGACTAGGTAATATCCTATTTTTAAATGGTGTCAAAAATAGTGGTTTTGAGACCAAAATATTGAGATGTGAGTTCGTGTTTTATTATGTAATTAATGTTTATGGAGTTATATCAGGGTTATATTAAATTTTGGTGAAGAAATTTTATCGTTTAGTTGGTTGATTGAATAAAAAGGAATAAATTATGAAAGATGTAAAACTTGGTAATAAATGAATTATATTAACTTGATAGCTTAAGTAGTAAATGGATAAGGATTTATAAATTAATTTGTCCATAGGTTATTTAGCTGGATGTTTATGGGCATTCATATTTGTGAAATTTTGTAAGTTATAGTAAACGGTAAATTTGTAATATAATAAAAATGCTAAAGAAAATAAAATAAAATTATGTATCTGATAACTGTTGAAAAGATTTATATTTCATGCCCTTAGGCTTATTTACTTGTTTGTACTTAGGTGAGTTTAGTTGCATTTTAGGATATTACATTGGTATTTTTAGAGCATTGCATTAAAGAGCTTGAACTATACTTAAGTGTTATTACATGTTGCTTTTAATTGTATGTGAGGAGGACTTGCTTCGTGGTTGATTGACAAGTATAGAATGTAGGAAAAGGTGTAATTGATTGATGGTTTGTCGTGACAAAATTTGGATAGTTTCCCAACACAAATGTCGTGCTAATGCCAGGAAGATGCCTAGTCAGCACTCAATGCATATTGTTCTAAGCTCCAACTATACTTGTACCAGATAAATCCACCTAAAAATGAGGGAAAGGATTATGGGTTGATGGACCTACCCTAGAAGGAAGAGGTATAAGCCAAAAAAAATAGAGGACAATAGTGCGGGGACAATATAGGAGAGTGGCTAAGAACAAGGGTAGAGAAAAAGGTGGAAGAAGAAGGCAATCATCCTTGGCCATGGCAAGACATTGCGTCGCCTGTGTTGAGAGCTGGATAGGAAAAAGCTGTCATCTGGGAAGTCTTCCTCTATTTCTTATCTTGTTTCTTCGTGAGCTTAATTGATGAAGAAAATGTTGGTTGTTGTGTTAAACTTGAATTTTATTTGCCAACCCATGAGCTAAATCTCTTAGGGTTAGAATTACTTTAACGAAACCCTTATTTCTATTAATGGATGAAGTTTAGATCTGGATTAATCTATTGTTTCATTCAATGGTATTTCAGGATTGCATACATGTAGTGCATTGATGAATGTGCAACAAGTATATAAAAAATAAACTAAGTCTGATAAGGTTAGGTTTTTTAGATTGAAGTTGAATGATATGAGCAAGTGTTTAATCAATTACTCGTAGCAGTCTCTAGACATGGAGCAGTATTTCATACGGAAGGAACAAGAAACAATATTGGGAACCAAACTCAAGGCCTATAGACATATAATGCCCTAGGTGAGGCAACTTTAGGTCTTGCTCTTGAAAGAAGCAAACCACAGTAAAACCATTCTGAGTAGTAGAATAATTAAGATTTTGCTGAAGTGTAAGAGGTTAGTTAGGGTAGATTCTGTAGTAATCCTAGCCTACTCAATCAACATTGTAGCCTCTCTATCGTTTTTCATAGTGTCATTGTCAGAACCTTTTTAATTGATTGCTTATTCATTTCGCACATTTTATGTATCATCATTCTCTCAATTGGAACATTCTTATTATTTGTTTACCATAGCATTAATCACACTTCACTATAATAACTTGACCAATTTACACCTATTTGATCCCTATGGTGACAATCTCACTCTTCACTTTATTACTTTATTCGACGTGTATATGTACACAATTTGCTTATCATATTCACACGCAACAAGTTTTTGGCACTGTTGCCGAGGATCGACATGTATGTGTGGTCTTAATATCCCTGGATTCAAGTCATCCAATTCGAGAGCATGTCATTCCAATTTTAGATGACTTAAATCATGGGATAGCAAGACTACACATACAAGCTCAACATTTTTAATTGAAACATGTAATGTTTCAGAAGATACAAACTATTGGACAGTACAGTGGGTCACCAATTGAAGATCCAAGACTACATTTGAACTTTTTCTAGAGGTTTGTGATTCCTTTAGGTAGTATGGTGTTATTAAAGATACATTGCCGCTCAAATTTTTCCCATACTCCTTGAGAGATTGTGCAAGAGTGTGGCTTAATGCCTTACCGTCTGGAACATCGGTATCATGGAGTGACCTTTGCCAGAGGTTTTTGCTACGGTATAATCCTCCAAACATAAATGTCAAGATTAAAAACGACATAACATCTTTTCCAAAATTAGAGGATGAAACGTTGTACGAAGCCTATGAAATATTTAAGGGATTACTTGATGGGTTCCAGCACTGGACATAGATGGATATGTTTTACAATGGGTTGAATGCATATACAGAAATGGTAGTCGATACTTCTGCCAATGGTATTTTGTTGGATAAATCCTATAATGAAGCATATGAGATTTTGAAACGAATTGCCAACAGTGATTATCAATATCATAGCACATAAGTTTGGACTGCCAGGAGAGCTGCTGGGACCATTGAGCTTGATACAATCACTTCATTGACTGCCAAGGTATCATCTTTAGCTAATATGATCAAGACAATGAGAGACCTACTATGGTCTAGGAGATGAAATTAGCCAACTCATCTTGTGTTTATTATGGTGAGGACCATGTGTTTGATGAATGTCCATCAAACCCAGCATCTATTTACTACATGGATAATTTCAACTAGAATAATAATCCCTATTCCAACACTTATAATCTAAAGTGGAAACAACATCTAAACTTTGGTTGGAATAATTAAGGTACTGGAAATCCAAACAATGCTATTAGACAGAATACCGAGAGGGCACCGACTGGTTATAATCAACTTATGTTACAGCAAAATGTCCATCAAGGTCAAGCATCAGCTTCTTCATCCATTGAATATGTGCTAAAAGAATATATGGCCAAGAATGATACCGTGATATAGAGTCAAGTTGCATCCCCACGAGCCTTTGAGAATCAAGTGGGGCAGATCACAAATGCTTTAAATTCGAGACCATAATGAGCTTTACTAAGTGACACTCAGAATTCGAGATCACAAGGGAAAGAGCAATGTAAGGCAATCACTCTTAGAAGTGGAACTCAACTGAATGGAATTGTTAAAGATGCCATTCTAGAAGAGGACAAATCTGATTTCAACCATGGAAAGATCTCAAAAGCAACTGAAAAGCACACTGCGACTAGAAAGGCTACACAGAATACTGTTGTAGTAGAATTAGATCATTTTGCTAATGAAAATGCTACAATAAAACAATATCAGCAACATGAAGGATAACCACATCCACTTTTTTCTTAGCGATTTCACAATTGTAAACAAGATGCCCAGTTCAAAAGATTTCTAGATGTCCTTAAGCAAATCCACATCAACTTACCATTGGTAGAAGCTTTGAAGCAAATGCCCAATTATGTGAAATTCATGAAGGATATACTATTAAAGAAGCGAAGATTTGGAGAATTTGAAATTGTTGCTCTCAGTAAAGGGTGTACGGTAATGTTGATGAATTAATTACCTCCAAAGTTGAAGGAACTAGAGAGCTTTACTATCTCATGCTCAATTGGAAATCATTATGTTAGGAAGGCATTGTGTGATTTAGGAGCAAGTATCAATTTAATGCTTATGTTTGTATTTAGGAACCTGGGAGTTGGAAAAGCAAGACCTACCATAGTAACATTGTAACTAGCTGATCGATCCTACACACATCCGAAAGGTAAAATTGAAGACATGTTAGTAAGAGTAGATAAGTTCATTTTTTCAGCTGACTTCATTAGTTTAGAATGTAAAGCTGACAAAGATGTGTCAATTATTCTTGGAAGACCCTTTCTTGCTATAGGCAGAACATTGATTGATCTGTAAAAAGGTGAATTGACCATGAGGGTAAATGATCAGGAAATCAATGTCAACGTATTCAATGCCCTTAAATGTGCTAATGAGAACGAAGAGTGCCGTTCTATTTTTTTGATAGAAACAACTGTAGGGGAAAAGTGTGCAAGCTTTTGCCGCAGCAACTCAGATAGTGATACAGATTCACTTGAGCTGAACAAAACAAAAAATTTTGAAGAATTCAGTGAGTCCATGGAAGCAAAGCATATTGTGGATAGACCAAAAAAAAGTTTTGAGTCCTTGGATTTATCAGCTCACACTTTCAATCCTCCTAAACCATCCATAGATGAACCTCCCACACTAAAGTTGAAGCTTTTCCCACTGTATTTCAAATTTGCTTACTTGGGAGACAACAACACATTTCTAGTAGTTATTTCTATAGAATTGACACCTGATCAGGAGGTCAAGTTGGTGGAAGTTCTCCAGCAATCTAAGAAGGCATTAGGATGGACAATTTCTGACATTAAGGGAATTAGCCCTGCTATATGCATGCATAAAATTTTATTAGAGGATTGTCATGGAAATTCTATTGAACAGTAGAGAAGTTTGAATTCTATTATGAAGGAAGTTGTTAAGAAATAGAAAATCAAGTGGCTTGATGTCGGTATTATCTACCCAATCTCAGACAGTTCTTGGGTAAGTCCTGTACAGTGTGTCCCCAAGAAGGGAGGTGTTACGGTGGTTAATAATGATGACAATTAGCTTATACCAACTCGCACTGCCACGAGATGGAGAATGTACATGGATTATCACAAGCTCAACAAGGCAATTCGAAAGGTCCATTTCCCTTTACCTTTTATTGCCAAATGTTGGATAGATTAGCTGGGAAAACATTCTACTATTTCTTAGATGGACATTCAGGGTACAATCATATTGCTATAGCTCCTAATGACCGAGAGAAGTCAACTTTCACTTGTCCATATGGTACTTTTTCATTTAGGCGAATGGCATTTGGGTTATGTAATGCCCCATCAACATTTTAGTGTTGTATGATGGGAATATTCTCTAACATGGTGGAAAATTTTTTTAAAAATTTTTTTGGATGATTTCTCTATCTTTGGGAATAACTTTGAGGGCTGTTTCAAAAATATGAAATTGGTTGTTCATCACTATGAAGAAACTAGTATTGTCTTGAATTGGGAAAAATGTCATTTCATGGTCCGTGAAAGCATTGTTTTGGGGGATAAGGTATCGCAGCAAGGGACTGAAGTCAATAAAGCATAAATGAAGGTAATAGAAAATTTGTTGCCTCCTACCAGTGTCAAGGGTATTCAATGTTTTTTAGGCCATGCAGGTTTTAATAAAATATTCATTAAGGATTTCCCAAAGATATCTAAACCTATGTGCACATTGTTGGAGCAAAATAAACCTTTCATTTTTGATGAACCTTGTTTTCTAGCTTTTGAGGAGTTAACAAAACAACTGGTAGCAACACCGATTGCAATAGCTCTTGAGTGGACAATACCATTTGAACTCATGTGTGACACCAGTGATTATGCTATGAGAGTAGTGTTGGAGCAGAGGAAAGACAAGGTATTTCATACAATCTCTTATGCAATCACGACCCTGATGGATGTGCAGCTTAACTACAAAACAATTGAAAATGAATTATTGGCAGTGAGTATTCACCTTCGAAAAGTTTTGATCTTATTTAGTTGGCACCAAGGTCACGATCTATACAGACCACTCTGCCATTATGTATTTGGTGACTAAAAAATATGTCAAGCCAAGATTAATTCTGTGGATACTCTTGCTGCAGGAGTTTGATTTGGAAATTCGGGATAGAAAAGGGACTGAAAATTATGTGGTTGATCACCTATCAAGTTTAGAAGCTGGAAATGAAGATGGAAATATCTACCTTATTAAGGAAGATTTCTCAGATAAACAATTGTTGATTGCCACTGCATTACCTTGGTATACTGATATTGCCAACTTCTTAGTTAGTAGACGGTTGCCACTTGATCTAAAAAGCCAGGGCAGAAGGAAATTTCTTCATGATGCCAAATTTTACTATTGGAATAAGCCTTATTTATATAAGCAATGTGCTGAACAAATCATTCAAAGATGTATTCCCGATGAGGAGATGAATAGTGTATTGCAACATTGCCACTTAGCTCATTATAAAGGGCATTTTGGAGGAGTCAGAACTACAGCTAAGGTACTCCAATCTGGTTTTTATTGGCTGAATTTTTTTAAAGATGCCCATGAATTTTATAAGTCATGCGATTGTTGTTAGAGGATAGACAATCTATCTAGGAGAAACAAATTGTCGATGCAAAATATTTTAGAGATTGAATTATTTGTTGTGTGAGGGATAGATGTTATGGGTCCATTTCCACCCTCATTCGGCAATTTATACATACTGGTGGTAGTCGATTATGTCTTCAAATGGATAGAAGCAACAACTGTACCTACTAATGACGCCAAGTTCATGCTAAAGTTTCTGTACAAGAACATCTTTACAAGATTTTGTACACCTCAAGGCATTATTAGTGATGAGGGATCTCATTTTGATTGGAAGCTAGTTGCCAATGCTTTATAATAGTATGGTGTAAAACAAAAGATTGCCACGACATATCATCCACAAATGAATGGGCAAGCTAAAATTTCCAATAGAGAAATTAAGCAAAGTTAGAGAAGGTTCTTAACTCAAATCATAAGGACGGATCCTTAAGATTGGATGAAGCCTTATGGGCCCATCGCATTGCTTATAAAACTCTATTAGGAATGTCATCATTCAAGTTTGTCTATAGAAAAGCTTGTCATTTTTTGGTTCAGTTAAAGCATAAGGCATGTTGGGCTGTGAAATAATTGAACATGGATTGGAAAGCTACTGACAGTACAAGATTACAGGAGTTAAATGAAATGGAAGAATTCAGGGCACAAGCATATGAGAATCCTAAATTATACAATGAGAAGACCAAGTGTTGGCATGATAAGAGGATTATGTCACAACAATTTGAACTAAGACAACGAGTGTTGTTATTCAACTCAAGGTTGAGGTTAATTCCTGGCAAGCTGAAATCCTGATGGTTAGGTCCCTTCTAGGTAACCCAAGGATACCGTCATTAAGATGTTCGTGTTAAGGATATGAAAACGGGGGCCACATTTAAAGTTAATGGCCAATGCTTGAAGCACTACTAGGGTGCTAATGTAAATCGGGACAAACAGTCTATTGACCTCCGAGATGTTTAACCTCAGCATCTCAATAGTTTTGTTTATTTTTATCGTTTTCAAATTTCTCCTAGCTCTCTCATTTAATTTTTTAATAATTTTTGTTTACTTTGCAGTGCAGATATGTATTTTTGTTTCCTTGACGGTAGTAGAGGGGTTGGGCTCTCTACATACCAAGTTGGCCCAAGTAAAATTGTTCCTCAAACATTAGGCCCTCATTCTTTTTCAATTTTCCTCCAATTTCCATCACACCCACATCAGCCTATAATTACCGCCTATCCTATCACCCACGTCACACCCCAATTACCACTTACATTGCCATCGTTACTTCTACCTCTACCCTAATCCCATCCTTTTTCCTCACAGTTACCCTAACTCTTTTATCTCTCAAATCTACTTGTGCCTCTTTAACAACTATAATTTTCCCCTTTCTCTTCTAAAACGATGTTGTCCTTAACCCGTAACAATGGCTAGATAAATTATCCCCTAAATAGCTGTTGTACCACCACGAACATTCTTCAATGCTACAGTAGAGGAGAAGTATAAGAACAATAAATCCAAGAGACCATTTTGCCTTGAAAAAGGCTTTCTTTTCAAAGATGAACCTTTTATGTGGTATGACGTCTCCATCTCGTCTGTGGTAGAAAAGTATGGTTGGAAAATCTTTTGCTTATATCCTATGGATGTTTTGACAAATCTTGTTCGTGATTTTTACGCTCACATCACTTCACCCAATAACATTTTCCTATATGTTCGAGGAGTGTCGGTGTTGTTTGATGAGGACAACATCAACGCTCAATATGGGCTCTCCGATGTACAAGACGAGCATTCTCAATTCACTGCAACTGCCACTTTTGATGGGTTGAATCAGGTCCTGTAAGACCTTTGTGTTGAGGGAACTTAGTGGATGATATCTAGGCAAGACTGTTACATAGTTGAAAGAGCATCCTTAAAGCCTAGTTGTAGAGTTTGGTATCATTTCTTAAAGACGTGATTAATTCCTTCTACCCATAACACTACAGTCTCTAAAGAGCGGATGTTGTTTCTCCACTCCTGAATGATGGGCGGAAGGATTAATGTGGGAAAAATAATCTTCAATGAAGTCCACTATTGTATGCTAAAAAATGCAGGGAGTCTCAACTTTCCATCCCTAATCACTAGTTTACCATCATGTCAACGTCCAAGTCTAGCACAGCGAGGATGTAACCCCAAATAAGGGGGCAATCACAAGGGTTATTGTAGCCAAGATATCTAGAGAGGCGTTGCCACAGCAACAACCACCTGGCTCAGCTTCTACATCCTCTACACCGATGTTTTCCACAATAACCACTTCTACTTCCAATAGTCTATTTGAGCAGCAGGTGCTCAAATCATTTCAAAGGTTGAAGAAATAGCTACATCTCTTCATGACTCAGCAATTTTGAATTACTGTAGACTTGGCGAAGGCGTAAGAAAGAATGGCCATTTTTTGGGCCTATGTGGAGAAGAGAGATGCTACTCTAAAGTGGTCACTTCAGAAGAACTTCACCAAGCCTATGCTTACATTCCCTAAATTTTCTAAGGAATTGCAGGCATATGTCGAAGAAGGGATGGCCGAAGCAGAGCCAACTGAACCAAAGCCATGAAGCATGAACCCTGCTGTTAAAGAGAAATAAACCAAATCACCTGACGAAGATGTAGAAATGGCTGAATCAGTCCACATAGAGACTGATGACGAGGGGACTGAAGAAGTAACCCCTACACCCACCAGAGGATAGCACTTTAGCTATCCCACCAACATCTACCGAAGCAATCATTGAACAAGATTGTGAAATCAATCATATCATTGATGAGATCACCAAGTTCGACAACCAAAAAAGAGGACGTGCCAGTCTAATCGCTAAAAAGGAAAATATGTTATAAGCATCTAACACGTAAGTCCACTCGTCAAAATTGAAGCAATAATAATCAAGTTTTGGGCTAGGGGAGTTCTTTTCCCTTTATTGCATCATAACATCCATATTTTTTCCAGGACATTCTAGGTGCAAATATATTCTCGTATTCATGGTTCATGCCTATGCATGCATTGAGGACAATGCATCTCTTAGGTTTGGGGGTGTGTTGAACATTTAGATGCATTAGATATTTAGTTGAACATGTTCATTTTACCATGACACGCGTAATTGCTAAGGATTCTATAGATTGCTATGAGTGTAATTTTTGTCTATGATGTTCAATGAGGAGATTAATTCTTCAACAAATCTAGAAAAATGTGACAGTGGATTAGGCAAATTTAGCTTAGGATAGTTTACCTAAGCATCGACCCCTAAAAATGATATGTCTTAACTTAAATTACAATTGGTATATAGTATGTTCTTTTAATAAGCATAGAGATTTGTGAAGTTAAGACCAATAAAATGGCAATACTCAATAATGAATAAAATGGTGAAGCTTAAGAAAAATCAAAGAAATGCCATAAAACACTCCAATGCTTAGAATTGCCAAATAGGTCAACAACACTTTGTTTGCTCTATTCTATTGTTGTTTAGAAAAAACAAGTTTAGTTAAGAGTGTGTAATAAAGAAAAAGAAGTTTAGGGGCACTCCACTGTAGTAATAGGCTGAGTAGCTAAGGAGGTAGTCATCTGCTCCATCCATCTTCTAAGTCAA
>JABEZY010261598.1:0-24022 GCA_013467495.1 Gossypium gossypioides | reverse complement strand
ACCTTTACCGTTACCATGACCTCCTTTCATAAATATCTAAAACAATCCCCAACTTTTGGACTACCCAAGATTGAATCTCCATCACCAGTCATTAGATCGGCTCGATTTTTATGTGCTCCTCTGTCATCGGTTATTGTCTAATCTTTGGCTCTTTGTTATTTTTTGGGGCTTATTAATTGTTCTTTACTTGGATTCTTGACTGATTTGAACGTGGGTTTATTTGGTGATAGGATGATATTTTTGGGTTTGTCATGAATGAGGAGATGGTAGTAGTGAAGGTGTTAGTAGATGAAATGAAGATGATAGGTGGTGGTGGAGGGTTTTGATAGTTAGAAGATGGTATGGGTTTATGGGTTTTGATGGCTTTCGACTTATTGCTTCTTTCTTTACTGTTAATTCGACTTCCTGATACGTTAAAAGAAATAGAGAAGGTAGGAAAACAGAAGGAGAAGCAGAAGAGAATGGGAAATAAAGGGAAAAAAAATGAAAGTTAAAAGAATATAAAAGAAAAAAATAAATTCCTCAAAACGAAAAAATATGGGGAGCAATTGTATAATTAAACCTAAATTTTTTGTTTGAAATAAAGATTTAATGTGCCATCTCAACTTACCGTTACACCGTTAATGACAATTAACGGCTTAGTGACTAAAATATTACAACACGATAACGTAAGTGACTAAAACATAACATTTCAAACATAAGTAACTAAAATATAACCTGAGCTAAACAAAAATTACCATGGGTGTAATTTACCCTAATTAAAAATAATATATTAAATTAAAAATAATAAATGATTCTAACTAGCTATAATAATTCTCCAGTCTTGATGCACCATTAACATCACACTCTACTTTCCTTTTAAAAAGAATACGTTTCTATTTGCAATACAATAATAGATAATAATTTAAATCATAATTTTTCAAAGAGTAAATTACTTAGTTAGTCAATTAACTTTTAGATATATTTTTTTTATTTTGATTACTTTAAAACAATCATTGTAATTCTGTCACTATTAGAAAACACTTTCATTTAAGTCACCCAACATTAAATTTCTAATGACAACTAATTATACATGCCGCATCATGTTGATGCTTTTATTTTGATCACAAAAATAAATTTCCTACAATTTCATCACCTGTATTAGTCAAACTTGTTGTTTTACATAAATTGACAATATTTAGTTTAAAATTTTCATTTCCATTACCAACTCCACTTCATATTACATCAGTGGAGATTAGCCATCCTGATTTCTACACTCAAATCAGTAAACAAAATGCAAATATTAATAAACCTAACCCAAAATTAATATAGATTGCAAAATCAAAAAACAAAATACTTAAACAAGGAACACCCACATTATACCTACAAATTTTCCATCATTTCATTACCCAAAAAAAGAATAACCAAACCAGTAAAGGAAACTTCTAAACCCTAAAATAAACCTACATAATGTAATATTATGGGAAAAAATTCTAAGAAACGAAGAACATCCAAACTAAACCTAGAATTTTTTTCACTGCTTTATTATCTAAATGAAGAACCAACAAATCAATAAACAAAAACCTAAATACATAGATGTTGGATTTTGTTTACTAATGTTTGCATTTTATTTGTTGGTTAAATACATGTTGAAACTCGATTATTCAAACCATGATATTTATCCTAACTTGATCTCATATTTATTCAGCTCGAAGCAACCATCAAGAATATAATGCAAAGACGTAAATTTACAAAGCAAAAACGAAAGAAAAAAGTGAATAGAAGATGAACTTTATGATTTTTGTTCATTCAAGAAAATGATCTACCAAAACAAAGACTGAGATTATTTATGTATGCAAGTTTGGAGACTGAGATAACTACTACTAACTAATCTAACCAGTTGGAAATTGTGTAAATAATTCCTTAACAAATACAAAAACTTTAGTTAACATGTATAGTTTGATCAACTTTGTTGAACAACACCAATTTCATGTTATTACTAATATTTCCCCAGCTCTATTCTTCTCAAACTTATTACAACAACATAAGCACAATCAACAAAAGAGACAACACGTAGCTTCTTGCATAGCATTGTAAAGAAGGCAATTGAAAACGACTTGGTGAGTGCATCAATAGTTTGGGCAGTAACAGGAACAAGATTTACTAGAAGCTAATGATTAAAAACTTGTTTACAAATGAAATGAAAATCAAGATCCACATACTTTTTACTAGCAGAAAGAAATAGGTTTGCCACCTATTAGATTTGGTGCATTAAGTGTAGTATATTGATTTGTAAACTTATAATTTTTTTGAATAGTTTGATTAAAAAAAATTCATGGATTACATTAATATACTTTGTATAATGTCCTAATGTGGGTTTTGCATGGAAAGAAAAATAAAAGCAAATATTGGCTCACTGGTTGTTTAATGTTTAAACTAATATTAAGCAGTATTATGTGGTCGGGTCATACTATGGAAAGACAACTTATATTAGAAGACAAACCTAAACATGTCCTATAACTTTCCTAACATGACCTAATAAAGTTACCAGAGTTTTTAAAACAATCTTTTTGAAACATTTGCTTACCTTAGAAGAAAACTTAACGTTTTATCTCATTTTCATTGAAAGATACAATTTTCCAAAAAAACCCAATGGATTTTAATGTTTACTTCGCAAAAGTTGATTTCCAATTTATTTACTATTCAATATTCATTTATAATATTGTAGTGGGAAAGTGATAATCGACAGAATTTTGATTAAAAACCAAATCTCATGCACCATAAATTTAGTTTCCAAGTTTCAAATGTCTAAACAACTATAATGCCATGCAAGCCAAAATTAGCCCAAAGTTTAAGTCCCATGCCACAGTTCATGTAAAATAATAGAATTCTCAAATAACATACATTATAAATATAATGTCTAAAATAATTTTGTTCGAAAAACTATCCGAGACAAGCCCTTCGAATGCCAAGCCCATATCCTAGTCTTATGGGTTATTTGTAAAGAAGGTACCTAAAGGGGTGAGCTTAAGAAGCTCAGTGTGAGTATAAAAACAAGAAAAATCAGTGCAAAAAAGTAGACACGACATACAAAACAATATTTTTTAGAACAATCGCAATCGTATAACAATAAAAAAATTGACAGTTTATTTGAGCATGCTTATGAATGTCAATGCGGTTCAAGTATATTGGAAAAAGTTCCTACCTATCATCTGCTACACACCATAGAAAGAATTCCCCAAAAACTCATCCATCCCTACACACCACATTGTGGATAAATCACCAGTAGTTGCAGATAAATTGCCAATAAAATAGTGGGTAAACCACAACAAATTTCAGATAAAAAGATTACAGATAAAGTGCCAATAAGTTGTGGGGAAACCACCAGTGTTTGCAAATTTAGAACTGCCAATACTTCCTCATTTTATATCGTCCCAATCTCCTTGTTATGCAATACGGCATGCTAGTAACAATACAATATAGAAACATTAGCCATGTTTATCATGCAATCAGTTTAACGGTAGCAGTAGGCATGCTTAACATGAAATCCGTAATATAAAAGCAATGACAACAGTAATAGATCATCGAGTATACCGTAACAGTAGGCGTGTATCATTCACATATCATACATATAATAACAATTGAGTGTACAAAAATTCAAAAAAAATAATTTGGGGACTATACAAGGATTAAACTAAACATATCACAAAGTTCTGGGCAAAATTATAAAATAGGGGTCACACATATGGTCAGGCCATGTTACAGGCTGATGTCGTGTGGAAGGAGTACACGATCGTGTGTCCAAGTCGTGTACCAGCCTAATGGCATGTGTGCGATGTGCAAATTTCCAACGATAAGGACACTACCGTATGGCTAGCTGTGTAACAGGCTATGACCGTGTGGTCCACCAGTGTGGGTCACACGCCCGAGTGAGAGACAATGTGACCTTAAAACTACACATGATTTGCCACTGATTCACTTGGTAAAGAACATAGCTTTCACCACGAGTCCGATCGACACCCCTCACGATTAATTTTGATGCAATTCACCTAAATCCGATCCTTCAACAAAAAAGACACACAAATTAATAGTTGGTATCAAAGATCTTGGCAAGATCCGAAAAAGATTAATTAATCAAACCGAAAGATTAATGTCGAGTATTTGTACAACGAAAATACGAAATCTAACATTGAAATGGATTGTAGTTACCAATCCTTCGAGAAAGATAATGGAAGCTATTGACAACAGATCTAAACACCAACATAATTCAAATGTTTGAGGTATGACTCAAAAAAGAAAGAAAGAAAGTTGACAGTTTAAAGATGGTGGAGGATGTGGCGGTATGGTGGTGGAGCAATCAAAGGGAAAATAAAAAAAATCTTGAGAGAAGAAAATGAAGAGGGACGACACAAAACAATTAGGGAGGGAAGAGGGCTAATTAACAAATAAATATGTTATATACCTAGGTTTAATACAGGGGCCGACAATTTGGGTTTAAACAAGGATTGCCGAAAATTAATAAAAAAGAGGGAAGTGGCTTGAACTTGGGACTCTAAGGTGGATTCACTACCACAAAACCATTAGATTAGTAATTCATTTTTGCTTAATACAGACACTTAACCGATAGTATATTGGGGTGTGACAACTCTCCCCTTCTTAAAATTTACCTGATCCAAATAGATGAGGATACCGTTGATGAATTATTTTTTTCGGTTTCCACGTGGCCTCCTCAATTCCATAATTTCGCCATAGAACCTTAACCAGTGGAATACGTTTCCTTCTTAGGACTTTTACCTCACGATCTAGGATTTGTACAGGTTCCTCTTCAACAAATTTTTTTTGTCTTACCTCAATCTCCCTGATCGGAACAATTTGAGAAGGGTCTGATTAGTACCTTCTCAACATGGAAACATGTAATACATCATGGATAGAGTACAGTTTAGGAAGTAATTCTAACCGATACACAACTAAACCAACTTTTTTAAGAATCTGGTAGGGTCCAATGAACCTAGGGCTCAATTTGCCATTATGTCCAAACCTCAAAACTTTCCTCTATGGAGACACTTACAAAAAAACCTAATCTCTGACATTGTACTCGATGTCCTTTCTTTTCAGATCCACATACGACTTCTGCCAGTCCAAAGCCACTTACAGTCTATCTTGAATCAATTTGATTTTCCCCTCAAACTCCTGTACTAGATCAGAACCCAAAATTTCCTTTCATTCAGCTCAGTCCAACATAGTGGTGTCCGACACTTGCGACTGTACAAAGCCTCATAAAGTGCCATTAGTATACTCGATTGAAGATTGTTATTGTATGCAAATTCAACCAAAGGTAAGTGCTCCTCCCAATTACCTCAGAAGTCAATAATGCAACCCTTTAACATATCTTTCAAGATTTGAATAACCTACTCGGATTGTCCAGCAATCTGCGGATGGAAGATCGTACTAAAGTCTAAACGAGTACCTAGTGCCTCATACAACTTTTTTTAGAACCAAAACGTAAAACGAGGATCTCGATTGGAAATAATCGATACTGATACCTCATGTAGTCTCACAATCTCCGAAATTTATAACTTAGCTAGTTTCTGCAATGAGTAGTCTGTACAAACAGGTAAGAAATGACCTGACTTAGTCAACCTGTCCACTATTACCCAAATCGAATCTTTCTTAGTAGGTATTAAAGGTAACCCACTAACAAAGTCCATGGTCACTCACTCTCGTTTCCACTAGGGAATCTTAACCGGCTGCAATAACCTAGAAGAAAACTGGTGTTCCACTTTCACTTGCTGACACATCAAACACGTTGCTCACATTTTAGACTAGGCCATCAATACAATTCCCTTAAATCCCGATACATCTTATTCCCTTCAAGATGCATAGAATAAGGGCTACTATGCACTTCTCGAAGAATGGATTTTCTTAGACCCTTATCATTCGGTACATAATACCTCCATTGAAAACACAGAATACCATCGACACTGAACCCAAAATCCTCAGTTTTACTGTCCTTAATCTGCTTAATCCGTGGCAATAAGGATACATCTAATTACTATTTATCCTGAATTTCACTGACCAATGTGGGCTTTACATGCCACTTTTCCAGTAAACCTCCATCTTCCACCAGACTCAACCTAGCAAACGTCGCTTTTAGATCAGTTATCTGCCTCCTAATCAGAGCCTATGCCACTATGTTAGCTTTTCTAGGGTGGTACTCAATCACATAGTCATAGTTCTTTAGTAATTCAATCCATATTCATTACATCAAGTTCAACTCTTTTTGGGTGAGAAGATATTTAAGACTTTTGTGATCTGTGTAGATGTAACACTTCTGACCATACAGTTAGTACCTTCAGATTTTCAATGTAAAAACCACGACTGCCAACTCCAAACCGTGAGTTAGATAGCTGCACTCATGCGGTTTCAACTGCCTCAATGCATAGGTAACTACTTCTCCATCTTGCATCAATACACATACGAGGCTAGTGTGAGATGCATCACTATACACTACATACTTCTTTCCCGACTTGGGGTGAATCAGCACCAGGGTTGAGTCAACATAGAATTTAGCTTTTCAAAGCTATCTTGCTGGTCATCCATCCATTTAAAAGAAGCTTTCTTCTTTAACAACTTAGTTAAAGGAGTAACAATCAAAGAAAACCCTTTAACAAACCTTTCATAATACTCGACTGAACCAAGGAAACTTCAGATCCTAGAAACACTTTTAGGCTGCTTTCATTCTAGAATAGCCTATCTTCTTCGGATCCGTTCAAATACCTTTAGTAGATACCACATGACCCAGAAACATTACTTACTTAAGACAAAACTCACATTTACTCAATTTCGCATAGAGCTTTTTTTCTTAGAAGATCTACAAAACCACCCCAAGATGTTCATCATGTTCAATTTCAACTATGGAGTGAACCAGGATGTTGTCGATAAACATAACGAAGAATTGATCAAGAAATGGTTGGAATACTCGGTTCATCAGATCCATAAATGTGACTGGAGCATTGGTTAGACCAAAAGACATAACAAAGAACTCGTAATAACCATACCGAGTCCTGAATGCAGTCTTAGGCACATCTGACTCCTTCACCTTTAATTGATAGTACCCAAATCTCAAATCAATTTTAGAGAACACCATTGCAACTCAGAACTGATCAAACAAGTTATTGATTCTCAGTATTGGATACTTATTCTTAACAGTCAGCTTATTTAACTATCGATAGTTAATAGACAGCCTTAGGAAGCCATCTTTCTTCTTAACAAACAGGATAGGAACTCCTCAAAGAGAAACACTAGGTCTAAGAAAACCTCGATCTAGAAACTCCTAAAGTTGAACTTTTAACTCTTTAAGTTCCTTAGGTGCTATGCGGTAGAGAGAAATAGACACCAGAGTAGTTCCAAGCAACAACTCAATTCTGAATTCAACCTCACAATCTGGAGTTAACCTTGACAGTTCCTTGGGAAAAACATTTGAAAAATCCCTAATTGTTTGGATAGTATACTATCCACAGTAGAACTACTTACAGTAACGTCCAACAAATCAACTAAGTAGGTCTTACATCCTTTATGAACCAGTTTCTCTGCTACCATAGTGGAGATCACATTAGACAAATAATTGTCATTCATCAACCATGATGATTTCATTACTCTCAACCATTTTCAAAGTCACTCTCTTAGTAGCACAATCCAAACTAACTTGATGTTTAGCCAACCAATCCATTCCAAAAAATAAGTCAAACTCACCGAAAGATAATTCTAGTAGATTAGTCAAAAACACTACACTTAGAACCTCCAACAGACATCTTTTATAGATTTTTTTACAACAACGAATTGTCCCAAAAGACTGATTACAATAACATCATTAGCTGTTTTCTCTACCCCAACACCCAATTTATTAGTAATATTATAAGAAACATATAAATGGGTAAATCCTATATCAATCAAGGTAAAATACAGAACATAATGGATGGTAAAAGTACTTGCTATGATGTTGAAAGCGTTTTTGTCCTCACGGTCCATAGCAACATATACAAGAGCCAGCTACCTAGCTTCAGTTCTGTTCGCACCTTAACCCGGTACTCACTAACTCTGGTTACCAATCACAATAGTATTTACGACCCTATTCTGACATCGACCCCTCAGAGGTAACTAATCTGTTCTTTAATTTTAGGCCTGATTCTGAGCCGGAGCTTGCATCTGATCGACGCAACGAGGAAAATATTTTATTCTATGCTTTGTAGACCTACATATCAAAAAAGCTGCTAACCTCTTCCAATACTCGCTCGAATGACGCTTATATAAGACGTATAATTTGGAGTCCTACCCCTAGAACTAGCTACAGCAACCCCCTATTGCGGTTTGCCCACTCTAGCCCGTTTCATAGGACGAGAATTTGAACATGTATGACTAGAATCTCTCTTAATTAGGACATTAATTTTATGTTGTTTTCCTGTTCCAAACACTTAATTTCTTACACAATCTTAGTTTTCTCCATTAGAGTCTCAAATACCTTTCCTCGTGTGGAGCAACTTGAATCTTAAGGTCATAACGCAGTCTATCCGCAAACCTCACACATTTATCCTGCTCAGTAGCAACCATACCCTAAGCATATCGACTAAGCCTAAAAAATTCAGCCTTATATTCAACCACCGTCATATACCCTGTTTTAACTCGATGAGCTAGAGTCTATGGACCTTGACATAACTCGTGCCCACATACTTTTTCTGAAAAGCCTCCTAAGTCAATCGTTCAACTTTTGCACCTCTTACCACAGACTATCACTAACAGTAGGCCTCATCCTTCAGCAAGGACATGGTACCTTTTAATTCTATTCTAAAATATATTCCATATCCTCCAAAATCCTCTCAGTGGTCCTCATCTAGTACTCTGCCACTGTAGGGCTCTCTAAATAATTCAACCCTATTAAACCAAAGTCTCTCAGTAACAGATCCACTATTCGCAGATCCAATTTGGGTTCCAGCAATACTCTGAAGAACTCTTAACATCGCTTGGGATATTGCATTATCATCATTATTATAACCTCCACCACCAATGGCAGATGAATCCTATATGTAATCTACATCAGGAATTAGGGTTTCATCCTAAGTGGTAGGCAATTCAACAAGAGCGACTCTACGCGGCCTACCTCTACCCCTTTTCCCTCGTGTACTCATAATAAATTTTTGGAAGTCTAGAATTTAGAGTATATTTGTAGTTCAGGAGTATGATAACTAGTTAAAAGTCTTTTTGTCTAAAGTTATTCTACAATTTTAGTTACAGTCTATAGTCTACGGTTTATCTATAGTTTCAGAAGTAATAGTAACTAAATTAGGAACGATATCGGAGTCTCATATTCAATTTTTCTTAAGAAAAATCATTTTCCAAAAGTTTGTGGCATTATTTTCCCCAATATACCCCTTTTTAAGACATACATGCAGACTTATTTAAAAATTCACAGTTCGAGTTTTGAACATGACTCTGATACCACCAAATGTAATCTCTTTAACCCAACTTAGATGCTACGTCGTGACATAGGTCGTGGTGTGTCGCGACATCGACTCTGTGATGAGAATAAAACACGAAATAGGGGTGTTTTAGTCTGTACAATTGAACTTAAAAGCTCGGGAATGTCAACTACCCTAGGTCTAAGGATGACGGCTACCTGAAGGCTATAAATAAACCTCTCTGGCATACATTAGAGACACCATTCCATTAGCTTAGACTTTCTCTTTAGATTTAATTTCGTTTTCTTAGGTTTTCAGAGTTTCATTTCTTTTGCTCTTTATTTTATTTCAAGAGGTATGAGTTGTAAAAGAGATTGACTCTTGGGGATTCATATTCATTATCAATATTAATCAATCTATTCTTGAACTCTCTACTATTCATTGATTATGATTAATTGTTATATCTACTCCATGTTGTTTATGAAAGCCATAAGGAACGAATCCCTTCTATGCGGGATTAGTGAGTGGAAGCATGATCTTTTAATTGTTTTGTAGGGTAATTCAATAGATCAGCTGTTTGGGAAATGGAGAACGCGAAACAAACCTTAGGCCTGACAACCCCAGGAAGTCATCAAGGTGAGAATTAAGCAAAAATTGGTATTGCACATCTGTGAACACCTTAACCCTAAACCAGTTTGGACTATGAGGTCGAAAGATAAGTAGTTCTTGCTGACTCATTATATTGGTGGAAGATCGGAAGATTCTGCTAGGGTAGCGACTAGTTGATTGATGAAGAACCCAAGACGACAGTTGATTAAGATTGTTGAAGGGAGCTAATCGCCCATCCTCAAATTTGATTCACTTTATCTATCTCTATCTCTTGCAATTTTAATTTTTTGTTTTTCATTTTATTTTATTATTTTACAAATTCTAAACATGTTTCTTATTTTACTTTCGTACTATAACTGACTTAAAGTATTAGTTAGATATTTAATTATTTAGGTTAAGATTTATTTAGTACTTGCCTCCCTTGGGTATGATCCTCGGAGTACTCACCTACTTCGTTGTAAAATCTATATTACAACTTGACTCGTATACTTGCAAAATCGCCTCATAACTCTCTATTTTATTACAGTTTTCACACTCTTGACGTTAGTACATCCGAAGGCGGTCAATAATCGATTGAATTTTGATTAAAAACCATATCTCATGAATCATTAATTTAGTTTCCAAGTTTCAAATGTCTAAACAATTATAATGGCATGCAAGTTAAAATTAACCCAAAGTTGAAGTCTCATGCCACAGTTCTTGTAAAATAATAGAAATTACAAATATTATGTCTAAAATACTTTTGTTGGAAAAACTAATTGAGACAAGCCCTCTGAATGCCGAGTTCATGTCTTAACCTTATGGGTTATCTATAAAGAAGGTAATTAAAATGGTGAGATTAAAAAGCTTAGTGTGAGACTAAACACAATAAAAATCAGTGCAAAATAGTAGACATGCCATACAAAACAAAAATTCTCATAATAATCACAATCGTATAGCAATACAAAATTTGATTGTTTATTTTAGCATGCTTATAAATGTTAATGCAGTTCAAGTATATTGGAAAAAGTTTCTACCCATCATCCGCTACACACCATAGTAAGAGTTCCCCCAGAACTAATCCATTCTTACACACCGTATTGTGGACAAACCACCAGTAATTGTAGATAAAATACCAGTAAAATAGTGGGTAAACCATAATAAATTTTAGATAAAAAGATTATAGATAAACTACTAGTAAGTTGTCGATAAACCACCAATGTTTGCAGATTTAAAACTGCAAGTACTTTATCCTTTCATATCATCCCAATCCCCATATTATGCAATATGGCATGCTAGTAACAGTACAATATAGAAACAATAGTCATGCTTATCATGCAATCAATTTGAGAGTAGCAGTAAGCATGCTGAACATGCAATCAGTACTATAGAAGTAGTGAAAATAGTAACAGATCATCGAGTGTACCATAACAGTTGGCATGTATATATAACATATCATACATATAACTGTAAGAATTTAGTTAATCAAATCACATATTCCAAAATATACATAATATCAGGGTCTCAATTAAGTGTCCAAAAACTCTAAAAAAATAATTTAGGGACTATACAATGACTAAACTAAACATATCACAAATATTTGGAAAAAGTTGTAAAATAGGATCACACGGCCGTGTGACAACCTGATGCCATGTGGAAGGAGTACACGACAGTGTGTCCAGGCCGTGTAACAACTTGATGCCGTGTGTGCGACCTGTAAATTACCAACGTTAAGGACACTATCATATGGTTGGACGTGTAACAGGTTGTGGCCGTGTATCTACGTGTCCTAAAATAACAAACGCACATAGCAGTGTGGTCCACCTGTATGGCTCACATGTCCGTGTGGGAGACCGTGTGACTGTAAAACTACAGACGATTTGCCACTAATTCATTTGGTAAAGAACACACACCTTTCACCATGAGTCCAATTGACACTTCCTACTATCACTTTTTATCTAATTCACCTAGATCTGATTCTTCAATAACAAATACACTCAAATTAACAGTTGGTATAAAAGATTTTGGCAAGATCCAAAAAAGATTGATTAATCAAATCGAAAGATTAACATCAGATATTTGTACAACGGAAGTACAAAATCCAACCATTGAAATAGAATTTACTTACCAATTCTTCGACAAATATAACATAAGCTATTAACGACAGATCTAAACACCAACAGAATTTAGATTTTTGAGGTATGACTTGGCAAAAAGAGGTAAACTTGATGGTTTAAAGATGGTGGAGGATGTGGTGGTGTGGTGGTGGAGCAATCAAAGGGAAAATCGAAAAATTTTTAGAGAAGAAAAGGAAGAGGGGCGACACAAAAAAATTAGTGTCACACCCTATTTAAATTTAGTTATCATTAATTCATGAGCAAGAATGTGTTTGGATTTAGTGGTTCAAAAGTAATGTAGCTTCCCTTGAGACCCAAGTTCAAGTCCTTTCTCCCACTTTTATTTTTAATTTCGACATAAACATATTGTTTAACCCCCTTTTGCCCCTATACTTTTTGCCATAAAAGGGACATTCTTTCTTCCCTTATCTTTCTCCTAATTCATTTCTTATCCTCATTTACACTCCTATTGTTCTTCCCCTTGTTTTACTCTTTGGCATTTTTTTCTTCCTATTGCCATATTAATCATCCCTAGCACCTAAAGAAAACAATTCTTTTGTTTTCTCCCTCATTTTCTTTCTCTCCTCCTCCATTTACCACCATCTTTATTATTTTTGCCACCATATCACTAGTTTCGGCCATTGTTGAGACACTAAACCACCAGCACTGCACTACCGTGACTTCCCTCTTATCCTCTCATTGCTGCCACCGCACCATCACTGGACCACCGTCCTTGTCGCACTGTCTCACTGTCACACTACTACCATCACCACCTCCCAATTTTCTTCCTTTCTTCTCTTCTTTCCTTTTCTTTGGTCAAATTTGAACTCTTATCACTCTTTTTCCTTTTTCTATTTCTATTTTATTTCTATTCATTTATATTAATATACCCACATTTATTTTGTTTGATTTTCTCCTTAGCCGTGGCTCTTTCATTCTCTCAAAATTCTCTGATTAAATTTTAAGTCTTCCAACATAGCCATTTTAAAGTAAGTAAAGATTGAAATAGTCTAATTTTGAAATCTTTTTATTTTGGAAGGGCCAAATCTAACATGTCGTATGTTCATACTGTTTTCTTCAAAGGTTACTATACGGAGCGCTTAAATTTATTTTAATACAAGAGAAACCTTTTTGATACCATTCGAAAGAACAATTGAGTAAGTAGTCCTTTGTTGAGTGTTTTTGTGTATATTTTTTAAAAGGGTTAAATTCTCTATTTATATGATACAATTACTGTTCATGAATGTGACGTCGTAGGTAGGTCTCTATGCATACCAACACTTACCTTACTCTAGGATTAACATGTGTTTTCTCTGTGTGGGTTCACCTATATGGTGGTGCGAACCCACATCGTGCGAGCTCATGAAAGGATGCCAGCACCTCACGTGTGAACTTAGGGTACGAACCAAGTAAGCTACGGGTTGAGACCCAGTTGGGTAGCCGGGTAGTGGGTTGGTAATGGCGAGTACCATAACAATTTGTCCTCTAACTAGTTTAAAGAAAAGTTATAAAGTGACTCTTCTAAGAACTTGGCTTTTTGAGGTAAGAGGTTACTGAGAGAGAAACTTATCACATACGCTATTCACTTTAGATTTTCATATACACTTCATCACATGTTGAGGAGAGGTACAACTGTATACAGCTGATTGTGCCTTCATTCTCAGAAACACAAATCGTTAAAGTGTAAACTTTTTCTGAAAGGAGGTTATCTTAACCCTAAAAATCAAACTATTTGAACTTGAAATTTTTTAGAAGGAGCTGTTGTTGAGGAGGATAATCATGTTTTAGAGATAATTTTCTTAATATTCTGAAATTATTTTTGTCGTTTTTCTGGGTTTATTTGCGCACAATGGTTAGGGCGAGAGGAGGTGGTTGTATTATTCAGGATAGCCGTGGTGGTTCAGGGAGTGAGCCTTCACAATACTGTAAAGTAAAGGCTCTCGTGGAGGCGTAAGCCTATTTGTTCACCACCAAGACGAAAGTGATGAACCGTCACATGGCCGCTCGGGGAATTCAAATACTTAACTTTTCTTATGAGTTCTCGATTGTTGAAGGGCCAAGGCGATTGGGTGACACCACCGATGGAAGTTTTCTACTTCCCTTACATGTACTAGAAACAAGTTTTCATCTTTCACTCTACACCCTTTTTTGTAATATGCTTGACGAGTATGAGATAGCTTTGGGCACCTATTTGGCTTCTCATGATGGGTCGCGATGGCCTATTTCATTGAATGTGGCTGAAGAGAAGAGGCACCATTAATTTCTATTTTCCAGAATCTATACCAATTGAAGGCCTGTAATTGAGAGGGCTTCTTAGGCCTATTTTACTTTACTCCTTGAGATGGACTGGAATAGATTGTTTCCAATTGGTCTTCGAACCTTCGATTAAATTGCTGTAAATATATTCGGGGTAAAGAAGAAATTAGGATTTGGTTTTAACTTTCCCATTGAATGCTCCACACATAGGGAGACTGTATGCTTGCGAAGACAAGATATTATATTAGAGGTAGGGTGGGCTCAATTCTATTGGCTTTGTCGAGGTTGTGTATCGAAGCTGGAGGATGTGCTAATTGTCATAAATGTATTTCATTATTGCCTCTCAGATTGGAGCCCTAATGGATGGAGGCAAGTTGATAATGACAATGGTATGGACACCGTTTCAATTTTGCCCGCTCAATTCAAGTGGCCACATGGAGCCACTAATGAGTTATGACTTATTTTGTTAAGGAAAAAGAATGAGCTTGAAAATTAATTTGATACCTTTTGTAAATTAAAACCTTGTCAGTGGTGCTCTAAACCTTCAGAGGATAAAAAAGGTAGTGCAAACTCCTTTATGATTACTGTTGGTATTGATAATAGACTTATTTGTGATGCAAGCACAACTCTTATTGTTGAAGAGAGTTCAGGAGAATCAATAAGTGTATCCAGGGAGATCGACAAACACATGGACGTTTGATCTTTTATGCAATATGTGCGAGGAGATCCCTCTGGTGCTTCTGCTGGGGAAGGAAGTACAAGTAGTTGAAAGAAACAAAAGGCTATTACTGAAGCTGCTAATATTATGCTAATCAATGAAGATGAGAGTAGCCCTATAAGAGAACTTGATTGAAAGAAAGGGAATGATCGCACTGCAACATTTAGTGATATGGCCACTGTTGTTACAATTCTTACTGTGATTCCTTCTCCTTATGGTTCCCCTCCTGGGTTTCCATTTCCACCAAGATCACCTATAGAAGACACATTTGGTGTGAGTGTTCAACATGACCCTCTTGGAGGTTTAATGAAATTTATGTCTACTAGTGGTGAGACACAGACATTTCTGTAATGCGAATACCAAGTGTGCAGAAATTTCCTTATTGGCACACTGAAGTAAGCATATAGTGGAAGGATTCTATGCCTCAAGAAGTAAAGGAGCATGTTTGTCCTTCTACATCACCCAGCTCTGTGAAAAAACCATCTTTGAAGGAACTGAGATTATCTTTTCGAGTGCACTTGGTTGAAGTTGGTATGGTAAGTGTGAGGGTCGTTAAGGGTATTCGAGAAGAGGAGGTAAGGAGGATGGAATCTCAAAATACTCACCAATCCATTGTGGGGGCCTTGGAAAGGGCTTGCGAACTATACAAGCAATTTTGTGAAGAAAATAGAAAACTGGTGGAACAAAATAAGAGGTTACAAGATTGCCTCACTCTCACTGAAAAATATATTTAAAAATTGCATGGAGAGATTGCAGGTGATTGAGCTTGTAAAACTGTTTTGGAGGAGACCATGAAAATCATGGATGAGTGGCATAAACTTGCCATGACTAATTTGTCAAAAAGTCATGAAGAGGCTTCAGAAAAGTATAAGGCTGATACTATTCAAAGCTTTCAGGATTATTTTCTATATTTGAGATCTAACTTCCTACTACATGCTCAAGTGGTTGGCGGTCCCTTTGATGCTCATAGGGTAAACTTTGATGTTATCAGTCACCTCATAGGTGCTCAACTGGACTTTGATATTCACTTCCCCTCTAGAGTTACTTGGGAGGAATTTGTGGAAGAGTGGAAGAATTCCAATAGGCTATATTTTGCTAATACTCCTACTGAGTCCAATGTAGCTCCCACTACTAGGTGTGATGGGGATGCTAATGAAGGGGTAAAGGAAGGAGAAGATGAAGAGCTCGTTGACCCCCAGGATACTAGGGCTAACTCATGACTTCCTTGTATTCATTCTATTTGTTGTTTTTATTTTGAAATGGAAAAAAAGTATCTTTGCCTTTTGTTGAAACCTTGTAGTGTTTGATCGTGTTTTTGTTTGAGCAAACTGTATAACTAAGTGGTCATTATAAATGACCTAAACGAATATAATTTAAATGGTGATTAGTAGCCATTAGATTATTCAACTTAACTGTGATTTGAAATCATCGTATTTAAGTTGCGATTATGAATCAACTTAAGAAGATTATTCAGGTTCGTAAATCAATAAACTTAGGCTATCATCATAAATCAACAAGCCTTAATAATATCAATTGTGATATTAAATCATCGAGCTGTTCAAAATAGCTATAGAAAATCAGCTAACTCATAGAAAATTGTTCATTATAGTAAATCAATGAACTTAACCTGTGATAGTAAACCAGTGAGTCATAATAATATCAACTGTGATATGAAATTAGCGAGCTGTTTGGAGTAGCGATAGTAAATCAAGTAACTCAAAGAAGATTGTTTATGATAGTAAATCAATGAACTTAGATTATAATCAGAAATCAGCGAACCTTAATAATACCAATTGTGATCTTAAATCAACGAGCTATTTGGAGTAGCGTTAGCAAGTAAGCTAACTTAGAGAAGATTGTTCGTGATAGTAAAATAATCAACTTAGACTGTGATCGTAAATTAATGAGCTTTAATAATACCAGCTGTGATATTAAATCAGTGAACTATTTGAAGTAGCGATAGTAAATCAGTTATCTTAGAGAAGATTATTTATGATAGTATCAAATGAACTTAGGCTGTGATCGTAAATTAGCGAGCCTTAATAATATCAATTGGGATATTAAATCGGTGAGCTGTTTGGTGTAGTGATTGTAAATAAAATAAGTCAAAGAAAATTGTTCATAATAAAAAACGAAATAACATTTGTAAAGAGTGTATCTTTATAGAAAAAGAGAGTAGAACATTAGTACATAATATTTTTTTAAATGGCATGCATTCAATGTACGAGGTAGAATAGGGCCATCCATTTTTTCTATTCTATAAGCTTCATAGCCTATTTTTTCAACAACTTTGCAGGGTCCCTCCTAGTTAGAGGCCATTTTCCTTGTTATAATGCTGGGAAACTAGCTTTAATATTTCTCAAGACTAGATCGCCCACTTAAAACTATTTGTTTTCACTTTAGAATTGTAGTATCAAGTGACTTGTTGAGCTCGCGTAGCATTCCTAATTTTTGTTGTCTCCTGACTTTATTAACAAGATCTAAGTTGAGCCTGATGGCCTCCTAGTTGGCATTTTCATCATAATGAGATGTCGTATGGGATTGCAAGCCTATCTCAGTAAGGATTACCGCCTCTGCTCTATATACTAGTGAGAATGATGTCTCCCCAGTTGTTGTGTAATGAGAAGTTCCCATGGCCCATATAATTCCTAGTAGCTCTTTAAACCAGACACTTTTGGCCTCATCAGCCTTTTTCTTTAAAGCCATTAGGATTTTGTTATTTATTTCCTATACTTGACCGTTTGTTTGGGGCCTTTTATAGAGCTTTGAGCGAAGGAAATCTGCAAGTCTTTACAAAAGTTTTTGAATTTTCACTGGAATTGGGTTCCATTGTCCGTTATAATTAGACGTGGAATGCCAAACCTGCAAATAATGGATTTCTAGGGAAAATATTCCATTTGTCTCTCTGTGATTGTAGGTAGAGCTTCAGCTTCTATCCACTTAGTAAAGTAGTATACAACTACAACTATGAATTTCTTCTAAGTTGTGGCTATTGGAAAAGGACCCAAAATATCTATTCCCCAAGTTGCAAATGACCAAGGACTATACATCACTTGTAGAGGCTCAGCTAGTGATCGCTGCACTTGAGCATGTCTCTGGAAGGAATCACAAGTACGAACCAGGTGACGTGCATTTTCTATACATTTGGCTTGTAATATCCCTGCCTAAGAACCTTTTGTGCTAATAGTCTTCCCCCCAGGTGATCGTCGCATATGCCCTCATATCTCTATCTCATAACATATTTAGCTTCAGTGGGAGTGAGGCATCTCAAAAATGGATGAGATTAACCTTTTTTATAAAGCACGCCCTCTAACATGATATATTTAAAGGTAATAGATTCAACGATTTTAATTGAGATTTAAGTAGCTTGCAAATAGAATGATATATTAAATGTAAATAATAATATAGTACCTTGTAGCTTTATGTTGTATTTTAGTGACTTCTTTTTTGTTGACTTGGTGAGTTTCCCCATGTAGAGCTTGTATTATGAGGGTCATCCATGTTTATTATTAACTCAGATTAAGCACTTGTTGGGTGTCAAAGCTTAGAGTAGCTCCATGTTCTAGTAAAATTGTAATACCCCATACCCGGTCTAATCGCTGAACCCGAGCTATGGAACACCACATTAGCAACCTAAATGGCTCTTGATTAACACCCAACCTAACTTCCAACACACCACAACATAAAATAAAACATGTTGATCGGCTTTGCGTCTGGGCATAAAACAATGATTTTATAAGACAAATTTTGAAGCATGGATTTACTGCAAGCGTATTGGTCAGTTGTAATATTTCTAGTGTTACAATAGAACACTAGAGTATTCCAAGGATCGAACCCAAAGGAAATGGTGAATGAGTGATAAATAGCGTACACGAAAGAGTCTAAGTGGCTATTGATACGATTTTATAATGTGACAAATCATAACAAACAATTTGTGCAAGAAAATTAATTAGGCTAATCTAGAGACTAAATTGAAAAGAGTATTAAACTAAGAAATTAACCAAATAAATGACTAACGGTGGTTGGTTGATTTCAATATGGTTCACTGGTTCTCAAATAAGGGACATAAATCACTCATATTACTAAGTGACTCCATTTTATCTTTCGATCTTAATTTTATTGACTTAGACGAATTAATTTCGATTTATGTCTTGATCTCACAAGTTAATCTTAGACTTATGAATGAGTATGCAACAAGATTACCTTCTGGTCTTACTTGCCTGGATATTTCCTTAGGGGTGTCACTTCCTAATTTTTTAGGCCTATTCAATTTAGTCCAATATATTAGGATTTAGCCCTTGGCCCAAAAATCAACTTACCCACTTCTCCTTCAACCAATCCCCTTTTAGGTTTAGCTACTCATGCTGAAAATAAAGAGGATGAATATGGAAATTGTAACATCCCGCTCGACGGAATCTTAATATCTCAATATTGTTTAGAAAATGGGTCAGATAAGATGAGTCTAGAAGTGAGTATTGTTAACGCTAATCCAAATATAAGAACCATTATGAGTACACTTGTGACACCTAAATGTTAGCGGACACTGGGGTGAGCCCATAGTAAGTCTGATAAATAAGGATTCGCTCCAGGAACCTCTGGTTGGCATTCATTGTTTGGGCGAAATCTTTTATGAGGGATAGGACCTTGTGATGAAAATATTATGTCAGCAATAGAGAGTATTCGGTGATGATGGCCTTGAGCTGATTAAGATATAAAGAAAAGATAGTTAGGAGGTAGCCAAATGAGAACTAAGATAGTTAAGAACCGAAAGAAAGTACTTGATTAGTTATTGGAATTCATAAGATTTGGATAAAACCACCAAATGATTGATGTGATGGTTGTTGTCCCAATAAAGTCACTAGACAAGTCAAAATGTTTAAGATAAGAAAGATATTTCTCTCCTTGGGAGAGCAGGACTGAGGAAAGATAGGAAAGCTCCTCTAGGTTGAGTATAAAGCTTGATGAATGGTGAACTATGAAGTCTAAGAGTAAATAAAGCGTTATCTGGTCTACTAAGACTTTTGATGTATATGTGGGTGCGTAGTCTATGACAAAACCTGATGCGAGATGCCAATAGGAAAGGATAACCTAAATCACATGGTGTTCTCAAGTAAAAGAGTCACCGCCAAGAAGGTGTAATGTGCCAAAGTGTGATCAATTAAGCTATCAGCTATGCCTTAACGAAGGGTAGGCTAAAACCCAAAAATATGTTAGGTTAAGGTAAGTGTGCCCGTGCATGTATCTTTTTAAAACTATCATGCATCTACCGAGTGAATTACATGGATTAAGACGTGTGCCAAACATATAACGGGGTAAAGAAAGAAATATTTGAGTGACCGGATATGTGATGGGCACTATTCATTACTTCATCAAGAAGTCTCATCTGTCTATATAAGGATGAGCAGAAGGGGAAAAATCCTTTCATCCTTTAGGATGAGTCTAGAATGGGAAGTCAAGCTCTAAGATGCCCCTATTAAGGTAAGAATCATAACCTTGCACATTATATTGCTGAAGGGCAAATCTATTTTGCTTAATGAAGCAAGTATGGTGAGGTTCTACTATGTGATTATGATGTTCAAAGTTAAAAGGAAATAAGTTAATGGAATAGATATTGATGAGTTCTTGTGGTTTAACGTTTAGGGGCTAATGATTTACTCGATGGAAGCCCATGTCTGAAGTTTAATTTGCCTTTAAGGCTAATAGGTGAGTCTTTGTACTGGCTTTCTTATGTATGTTGGAACACATTCATCTCTTTTATTCTAAATGACTATTTTGTGAAAGGTAAATGTTTGATGAGCTTGCATGTGATGTTCATATGATGATGCCCTTCTAATATGTAAAGAAAGTGTGGTGTTTAAAGATGATATGTTTCTATTCTGTAGAACAATATGAACATGATGAAAATGTAAATAAAGCATAGGCTGAATGATAAATCACTATTCTGTTAAGTATGTACTTGTATAAACATGCTTGAAAGAATGAATAAGTTTCTACATGAATAAGTCTGTCAATTATAAGTCTGCATATTAGGTCTGCTTGCGTATGAGTCCGTCGGGATAATAAACAGAAATCCTAGCCATGATAAGTGAAGACCATATAGTGTAAGGCCTAACTGTTTGCTATGGTATCATATGGCTAGAAGACCATATAGTGTAAGGCCTAACCATTTGCTATGGCATCATATGGCAATAGAAGACCACATAGAGTAAGACCTAGTTTGGAACTATAGCGTCATGTGGGAAAAAGATAAATAACGGTTGGGTGAGTACTAGGAGATAAAGGGAAAACCTCAAGATGTTGAGTTTAGGCAAATCCCTATCGTTGAAAACACCATTTACCAAAATGTGTAATCCTTGGTGGTTGTTCTCTGACATGTGAAAGCTTTTGTGGCTAGTCTATGTTATATGTGAGCCATTGTGGCGGAATATGTTAAATGTGGAAACCTTTGTGGCTGCTCTCTATTATATAGAGCATTAGCAGTGACTTTGTGAATGCACCCTCGTGGTGAAGTATGTTATATGTGAACCCCTTGTGGTTGATTCCGTTATTTGAAGAGCCTTTGTGGCTATATTTGTTAAATGTGCCATTATGACGAAGTCTATTATATGTGGACGCCTTTATGGCTATCTAATGTTCTATGAGAGTCTTTGTGACTATATTTATATGGATGCCTTTGTGGCTATATGATGTTAAGTGGATGCCTTTGTGGCTATATATCTGTATGGACACCTCTATGTCTATCTTGTCTATGTATTTGGACGCCATTGTGGCTATCTAATTTGATTAGGTACATTTATGGCTTCTGAAAGTTGTGTGGATACCCTTGTGACTATCTCAGTCAAGTGGATGCCTTTATGGTTATCTGTTGATCAAGTGAGTGTCTGAAGCTTCCAGGAAACAAGGAAAGATATTTGAGTGTCTGAAGCTTCCAGGAAACAAAGAAAGATATTTGAAGTGACTTCAGAACAAAATTCTATGGCAACACCGAAGTGTCGAACTCTGTTAAAAAAAACTAACTCGACGAAGTCTAGGTAAACGACTTTCTGAAGGAAAGGTAAAGGTATGGTATCTATTGGACTAAGTCAGAAAGGTTTTGAATGTTAAGGATGAGACGAGCTCTATGGAAACGAAAGAGGAAAATGGTCAGTAAGGTGAAAAGGGGTGAGAATGAAATATGTGGCATCTATGAGAAGAGTAAGGACTCGATATAAGAGGATGAAGAAGTAATGAATGATGCATGTAGTATGTTCTTAAGGAAGTCTTAGAAGATTATGTAAGAACTGTATTATAAGGAATGATAGAGTAAAGTACCTGCCAGGGAAGGACATAGGCTAAAAAATATGCAAAATGTTTAGTACGCTACGACATAATGAAACAGGTAATAGAGGTTCACTAAGTTCTTAAGAACTTATATAAGTTGTTTCCTATTTTGGATTGTAAATAACCTTGCGAGGAGGGACGATGCCAAGGCTACACTAGTGGAGCGACGGTTCATGTTGATGTGCATACAACGAAGAAAAGTATGAGAGAGAAGCTTCCCCAAAGAATTGGATAAGAGGACATAGTCTACACCAAGAAAGGCTATAAAAGTAGAAGTTGTATAGGAAGTTATATGGCTAAGTTAAGTTTGTGCACAAGGTGTAACACTCTGTGTGGTGATAGAATTAAGGTGAAAATAATAGTTGTATTATCCAATTTGTAAATAAGATTTTACATTGTAATAATAATTTTACATAACAATTAAAACAAGGTAAATCAATAAATGAAAGTGAAGAAATTTTGTTAAGTTGTTGCTCGTCTAGTACATAAGTGAATAAAAGAGTCTAAGTATGTTTGTGCTTAGGCGTAACACCCAATACTTGGATACAGTCTATCGGGTTAGGTGGAGGGCATTATAGAAATGAAAAACAAAGCTGCCATTAAAGTAAAACTTAAGAAAAATATAAAAGTTGAGATTTTTATACAAGAAAACTTAAATAACATGAAACTAAAAGTATTTAACAAGAAAATATATAACAAATAACAAAAAAGGAAGTAAATTTAACAAATTTAAAGAAATTGAAATACATTAAACTAAAGATAGAAATGTCTTACAACCAAGGTAACCTAAGCTACAGTGATAACTAACTTAACTAACACTAAGAACATCAAGAACAAGAAGTAAATGTAGAAAAATAAACTCTAAACTAAGAAAGAAGAAGAGAAAATGAAAACCCATGAAAAAATGTTGAAAAACTAAGGAGACAACTAAACCTAAAACTAACCTAATGTGTGTGTCTCTTCTTACAGTGTAACAACCCATTTTCATTGAAATCAGATCAGTAGTTTTGGCACCACAAATATGATGAGTAAATTATTATTTTATTATTAATTTAATGTCTATGGGATGTTAGTGAGGTCATATTAAAATTTCATTAAGAAATTTTGATGTTTGCACGATTAACTAAGTGGAAAGGACTAAATCGTAAAAAGTGTAAAAGTAGAGTTCCATTAGTTAAAAGGGTCCAATAGCTTTGAAATCTTAAAATAATGGACTTGATTGGTAAATAGACCAATTAAAGGGTTAGTGGACATTTATGGATAAGGTATTCATGTAGTTTTGATGATTTTTAAAGGGTAAATTGGTAAATAAATCCAAAATTAATTAAAGAAAACGGTATCATCTTCCCTATGTTTCCATTGTTGGCTGATTCACCATTTTTTGAAAGAGGGGGAGCATTCAATTTCTACCTTTACCTTGCATGGTATGATTCTAAGTCGCATTTTTAATGATATTTATGTTTTTGAAGTCGCTTTAGCTTAATTTAGCTAGCCTGGGGAGTGATTTTGTATGATTCTTGATTTTTAATGATAGATTATGAGTCCTTGTTGATAAATAAACAAGTTTTGTAAAGTGATTTTTGATGAAAATT
>JABEZY010260913.1:0-15478 GCA_013467495.1 Gossypium gossypioides | reverse complement strand
GAGGCCGAAAGCTGAATGCAAACAAAATTACAATGATAACATAAATATTTTAACTAATCTTTCATTCAACATTGTCGTCATTTTGACATCATAGCGCTCCAAATTAATCTAGACTAGATCTTTTCTAATGGTTCAATCTACAGGGAAGTTGCTTTTTGTTCATATAGGCTGGTCTAATCCCTTGCAGTAACTTTCCAACAATTTTCTATTGTATGTGTAGTTTAAGCTTTCTGGCTTCTTATTCAGTGTCTACCTCAGTGGACATTGACCTTTTGTTTTTCCCCACCTTGTGTGGAGGGGGCTTTTAAACTTTAAACATTAATATTGAGAGACAAAAGGTATGCTGTTTCAATTCTGTTCTCCTCTCAGAGGATGGGATAAAGCTTTCAGTGATGTGCTGTTGTGATTACAAATTCTTGAATGCTATGGTTTTTTTACCTCTTTTATGTTCAAGGTGTGCCAAGAGTAAACATCAATCAGTCTTAGAGACTTGAGCATGGATTGATGCTAAGCATTTCTACTATAATCCATGAAAGTTGGTATTCCAAAATCCATCATCAAAACAACTTATGGCTTAGTTACTGCATGACATTCGAAATCGGATCCTATACAAAATGAATTAATGTAGCCTAGCCTTATATTATTAACTAGTTCACACAGGTTTGCATGATAAGATGAAGAGGAATTAACTTCTATATCGAAATTCCGTACCAGCAAATCTCTTTGAAATACAAGCAATGAAATTCATCAGCAAATCCCTTGCTTCCTCCCACCTCATTAGTTACTCTAGAAACATGAATGATGGCACATTATGAATGTACCATGTTAGACGTTATCATCAGTACATAAAAAAATTACTTCATCCCAGATGATACTACATGACTTTCTCCTCATGCTTAGCCACTAAAGTCACTGATAAAGACTAGTTATTTCTAATTAGGCCAGTAGATTCCAAGGTGTTGCTGATTTAACTCATAAATCCCCCTCCTGGCATATTAGGTGGGGCCTGTGATGGAACTTGCCCCTGAGAAACTAATTGTGATCGTCCTGGACCTTGAACGTAAGCAGGACCCATTCCTGAACCAACCATTTGTTGTTGCTGCATCTGAGGGTGTTGCGACTGTTGCTGCTGCTGCTGCTGTTGTTGTTGTTGCTGCTGCTGCAGCTGGGAAAGCTGCTGCTGTTGCAGCTGTGGTAGCTGCTGCTGCTGTTGTTGTAGCTGAGGGAGTTGCTGCTGCTGCAAGTGTGGAAGCTGCTGTGGATTCTGCTGCTGTTGCAGTTGTGAATTCTGCTGTTGCTGCTGCTGTAACTGGGGCTGCATCTGCAGCTGCTGCTGCTGCAATTGCAGCTGTTGTTGGCTGGACATTTGTGGTTTAAAGACAACCATATCCTGACTCCATAAAGAGCTTAGTTCAAATAAATCTAAAGCAATAAGGTAATGAAAGAACAAAATTAAGAGTCCATGTCATTGCTGATTTCACTATTTTCTAAAGCAATAAGCAATATTTTTGGATGAGTGGAATTGTTCCGTTTTTTTGGAAAACTAAAAAGTATTACTTTCATATAAAATAGATATGTTACGACCAGTATAGCATTTCAGTGATTACATGTTAATCAAATTTCATTTTGCATTGTAAGCAAAAGCAAGAAGTAAATGGAGGCTACAGAAAATTCATATAAAGCTACAGGCTACTCATCTAGTTTGCAGCTTTTACCATTTCGTTTAATTTTTTTGGTTTGTCTAGAGAGGGGTGGAGGCCTGGTGGCGTGTTGGAACTGTGTAGCTGGGAATAAGTACAGGTTATTGTTATTCAGATTAGAAAAGGCACCAGAATATAACAATAATAATCCACACATGACAAACTAAAGCTTGGACTCAAAGTTAAAACATTCTCACCCCAGGGAAAAGCATTCCTATCAAGCGGCAGGCTTTGTCAGAAACTGAAAGCAGCAATGTCTGTTGTGGCAACTGAATTACAGCACACTGCAGGAATGAGAAGTGGGAAATTAGGTCAGAATAATCCGCAATTTCAAATTAAAAATGATTGATAGGATAATTTAGAGAAATTCAAAGCTTGACGTGGCTCCTAGAAACACTCCAGGAGATAAAGATACAATTACAAAGTCTCAAGCTTCAGCTGTAAGCATCAACAAGAATCTGAGCAGTAAGTTTGCTTATTTGGGGGTCTACATGAGTCCTGGAAGACATTCAAATTCAAATTCAGCATTGCTTCAAATGTAAAATTATCCTCAACCACTTACAAGCTTCTTCTCTTGAAGCTGTCCAAGAAATCCATGCTGATTCATTGCCCTGAAAACTAAAAAATCTGCCTTCCCAACATATTGCCTGATGTTGAATAAAACAAAATTATTGAGAAAATTGAAAGATAAAGGACAATGTTTTCACAAACTAGAACTTACTTGTTATTCATGTGATCCTGAGATATAAGACGAACTATTTGCATGGTTTGTGGCCAATGTGCTGCAAGTCTGAAGCAACAAAAACCAGAATCCTCACGTTCTATTAACCTAGATTGGCTTTAAATATATATAAAAATAATAGTCATCAAAGAACCTAAAATTCTGTAAGAAAAATGAAAGCCACGTCTAAAAGAAATAGAATGAGTATTTTTATCATTATATTATCCCCACTAGGGACTGAAAAAGAGAAAAAGAAGTTACACATTAACCATTGACTTACGTCTCAGAAGCTGAGGCACTCCGATAACCCTGCAACAAATAGCTCCGAAGTCAAAAGCATGGTTGAAGCAGATTACGCAAGGCATTAAAAAGAATCAAAAAAAAGAAAAAAGAAAAAAAGGAAGTGTGCTGTATTTGAAGTAACATCATCAACAGATGTTCGTAAACATACTTCCAATCTGGTGATAAAGACCGGCTGCCCTTGTCTCTGGCCAGATAAATTTCCCTGAATTTATTGATCATTCAAGAGAATTAGACATGCCACAAGAAAATATACAACAAATAAAGAGGCAAATAATACAAAAAGATTTATTATACACATACATATCACCAACAATATTTCAAGGAATTAACGAGAAAAGAAAGATATACAAGGAGAAAACTGAAGCCAGAAGCATTGCAGGTTTTATTATCTTGCTCACCTTCTCAGGCACTACTTTTTCGGAACCAACAAAGCCTCTATTTTTATTACTAATTTAGGTGAAGGCAGTGTTTTATGGGGAGACAACAAAGGTGCACAGGGCCCCTCAAGTAAATTGCAAAGCATGGAATGATTTCACAGAAGCATCAACATTCCAATTCCTCTTCCTTCAACAAGAAATTCTACTCGTCATGAATGAGAGTACCCCCAGTTGATCCAAGAAGGGACCAGAAGATTATAGGGAAAATAAGTGATATAACGGCAAACTTCAAGCAAGATTGTTCCTAAGAGATTGTATACAGCATGTCTCCCCCAAGCAAAAGAATAGCTCTCAGGAAATATGGTTTATTGGGAGATCTATAATCACACAAGAATGAATGAGCCGAAAGAATTAAAGTACCTTCTACCATGATATACGTATAAAAATAATTAAAAAAATGAACTGCCACTAAAGTTTAGAAGGAATTCACCCAGAAGTTTCTACATTTACTCAATGCAAGGAGGTCCATATATTTATCATCACTATCGTCTAAAATCATGCACTAGATTACCTCCCAGACTTTAACATATTTGGATTGTGCTGATTGCAAAGCACTTGACGTCTGTTGTGATAGTGGCATACTAGCAGCTGAACTGTTGCTCACTCCAAGTGTCTGCATTCCAGACTGTACTTGTTGAGACATGCCTGGAGTAGGAATCATTGTGCCATTTCCAGAAGAGACAGTTGATTGACCAAGGGCACTCATGTTCTGGCTCATGCCAACTCCACTTTGCATCATTTGGGTACCTGAATGGTTTCCTTGGCTCATGCCAGGTACTGATTGGCCTATATTCACTGCTCCTTGAACATTGCCCATTGGTTGTGAAATTCCAATGTTTGAATTCCCAGCCACATTTGAACTTGCAGAAGAAAATGTATTAAGACCTGAGTTTGGTGGGACCTGTGCAGTCCCCGTAAGAGCTCCTGAGCCAGTTAATGAAGTCATAGTCGGTTGCCCAGATGATAATACAGTATGAGCTGGAGGCACAGAGGATGCCATTCCACTAGATATCATATTGGACATATGCATGGCCACTGGTGTTTGACCCATTGATTGAAGTCCTATAGAAGTTCCTCCAGTGAGAGCAGCAGAGCTCATAACCCGTGCTTGAGAAAGATTGTTTAGTATGTTCACATTTGCAGCAGCTGGAGGCACAGGACGTGAAGGTTGTGTCATGCCAGTTACAGAAGGTTTTAGTTCTTGCATGTTGTCACCACTTGTCATCCCCTCCTGTGTATTTGTCAGTGGCGAAGAGGTTTGCAAGGTTGGGATTGCTTGAGAAGGCGCTCGTGGAACAGAGGGAACATGTGAAAAAGCAGGTCCAGTTGCCATGGATGTTATCGTTGTGGGCTCCTGAATAATAAAATATGCTTAAATATCCAAATAACACAGAAACAACTTTTCATTAACTAAAGTAAATGAGACTTACAACTTTTACAGTAGCAGTGGCAACATTTCCAACAGAAACAGGTAGCTTGCCCACCATAGATCCATTCACTAAAAAAGAGATAAAAAGAAAGTCTTATGCAAGAATTGGTCACAGCATAAACAACAACTTCACAGCAAGTCAAATCTGTTTATTTCTCCAATGCTCAATTTTTATTTTCCCAAGTGGTGTGTGAATCTGTATCTACTGTACTATCTACAGACTAAAATTAATAAATGAATGAGGTGCACAGCAAGTTAACAGATGCAGAACAGGTCTTTTGTTTCCATTATTAAATTCTGCAATGGAAAGGGATATGTCTAGGCTTTTTAGATAATTGTTCTTTTACTTCTTTGATGCTGAAGAAGAAACATATCAATCAATAAGAGGCAAAGAGCTTATGTTACAAGGTAATCACTAAGAAGCCTTCTTTAGTGATGAAAACTGAAAAGAAGATCTCGAGAATCTAGCATAATGAAGTCAGACCTGACAGAACTAAGATATGAAAATCAAGCTTACAAGTGGAAAGGCTTAGCATCCAGCATAATGTACATTAGTTCCCAGCTTTTCTATTTGCTAATGTGCTTAATAGAGCAGAGCCATGAATATGAATAAGCACACAAATTAGTCAGTCACATGCAACGATCAGTATCCAGTTAAAAGCAGCATTCTACAGAAGGGATCAACAGATTCTGCATAAACCACCTGATGATGGAGATGGTCCTGTAACTGAAGTGACAGAAGCCATGTCCATTTTCACAGGACTCTGATTGGTTGCCAAACTTGGAACTCCAGAGCGACTTAAAGCAGCACGGCCCTCCATAAAGTTCTCTGAAATCAGAACAAGAAACTGAGAGTTTTTAACATTATCAACTGGTGGATCTGCTGCTCGGGGGTTCCGCTTTCCCTGTATTTGTGAAAATGCAGTCAGAATACTTAGCTTTTAGCAAGCAGAGAATATTAGTGGCTAAGCAAAGAAAACAGAATCTAGGATAAACTGTAGCAAAAATCTACTAATTAAATAGCTTTCCAGATGTTTATTCTTCCAAAGCTCATCCTTTCTTTAGATAGTGCATCATATTTATAAGGAACAAATTCCATAAAGTGCGATGGAACCATCACCATCAGCAAGCAGGTTACACAGCAGACATCCCTTAAAAATACTTTTACCAAATGTTCAAGAGAGGAGACTAGTAGGTGTTGCAAGACATAGCCAGTACATCTAATGCTAGAGAGAAAACACCAAACAAGTCGCAAGAGAAACGGAATTAGATATGTTATAGTTATAATCCTTACAGCACTGTAGATTGCTTTTAGCTTTGCAAGCTGCTTCGGACATATCACAGATAAAGAAACAGAACACTGCAATGAAAACTCAAGGTCAGTTAACCTCCTCCTAGAAAGGTAAACTGGAAGTAGTGGACAAGAAAAGCAAAATGGTGTTGACCTACCTGAGCAAATGATCTAGCTACTGTTTCAGCATCAGACAGACAACTCTCTGTCTGGGCTTCAGAATTTTCGACTTGCTCCAAATTTTGAATTTGTGGTCTATAGACTGGTGTAGGCAAGGGATAGGGATTACTGGCAGCAACAAGAATGCAATGTCTCTGCCCATCCACATTTTGTGGTGTTTGGTTTCCATTTGAAGCAATAGGAAACATCTGAGCAGCACATCAGATGAAAAAGAATAAATGTCATGTGAAATGTACTAAGATATCAGCCATACATATACAAAATTTGCCGATTTTAATTGATTAAACAGATAGAAGGACCACATTGATAGCATTTTTAATAAAATTGAGGATTCAATTGAAACAATATAAAAGTTAGATAATTTAACCCACTTAATAGGTTAAGGATGCTTGATGCAATTTACCCAAATAGTTTCTACTTCTAGTTGCCATCTCTTCTAGTCTATGTTTTGAGAAGCAAATGCATTTCACTTATCATAAAGCAATGCATAAAAACCTAAAATTTTAAATCACGGACTTCTGAAATACATTAAACTGGCATATCATGGTTCCGTGACAGGATAATATTTTGCAACATCCACCATGCATTTTCTTCCCTCTTTGCTGTTGAAATGGAGACAGTAATGAGGGGTTTATGGCCTATATCTCCTAAAAATTTGAAGGTATTTCTAACAATATGCGAGTTATAGAGAATCCTTACAATAAATTAATATCTTCAAGCAAAACGACTTTTGGGTCAAATTTAAATCTTGAGAAAATCAATGAGGTATAAGATGCCTAACTTGTTAGAAGAAGCATCTAATTTAAGGAGACAAATCATAAATGAACCAAAAAAGAAGACTTGTAAAGTAGTTATCAATCGGAAAGCATAAAACAAATGCAGTTAAATATTTAAAATCGCATGACTCTCCATACCATCAGTGCTTCAGACAGCCCTTCGGCAATTGCAGCATCATTGAAACCACCACCAGAAAAAGGTATAGCCGACAGCCATTGTAAGAAAATATCAACATCTTTTGTCCACCCACTACGCTGTACTAGGCAAGCTGCATATATTATCACAGTTTCCAAATAATTTAGTTTCGCTACTAATAACCCACTTGAGGTTGAAACAAATAGAGCAAACAGCATACCACAATATGATCCATGAGTGTTGAATGTGACCAATGAAAACTCAACATTAGATGTAGAGTTCTTCTGTATTTAAACAAGTCAACAGAATTAATGTATTTACATATAGAATCACTATTAAGCAAACCAGATATCTTAAACTGACTGGAGAAAAAAATTGAAATTTAAATGGCTCCTTAAATTCACACAAATGAAAACTAATTCCCTCAGGTGAATTCAGAGGCCTTCACTGGATTGCCCATAATCATTGTCTAACAATCCTTTAGTTGTTAATGCAATGGTCAAAATTGATAGTCTTTTGCTAGATTATATACAATAAATATTCAACTTGTCATCTTATATCATGTACCAAGTAGTAACAGACTGAAACCTCAACAGCATAGTAACAGTTAATGCAGTAAAACCCAAATGGTGACCATAGATTTAGAGAAGTAGCTCATCAGAATGGAAGAAAGATTGAGGAGAAAAGCCCTTTTACCTGCCCCGTCAACTCACTACTACAGAAACACCTGCAGGATTACCACAATCTATAAGAGATGGCAAACATACATAAAATATTTATTCACACAAATAGTTAACAAAGGTTAACAGCCATAAACACAATGCAGGGTAAAGAGAAACAGAGCCTGGTTCTCCCCTATGAACCAAACCACTTAATTGAAACTGAAGCTGAAGCAAACATTCTCATTCAAGCACACAAGCAAAACACAACAATTAAATTTTATGATGTACATTTATAAAACGAGAAAATTCCATTAAATTCACAGCAGATTAAAAGAAGAGTGTAACTCAAAGCAGAAAGAAACATTATACAACAAACACTATTACCCAACGGGAAAAACAGCTCAATTATCATATAAAAAACTACTCTCTAGATTGTAAGCGAGGTTTCCGCAAATGTGGCCATAAAAAGAAAACGAAAATGCGAAGCGCATAACATAAATAAGAAAAAGGGTCATCTTTAAATTTAGACAAGAGTTTTCCGCAAAGACTAACAAATATATTGACATACAATAATGGAAGTTCAAAAACTATTTCTTTTTCTATCAACATTTGCAACATTCCCATCGATTGTAACAATAGAATTAAACTTAAAAACCAAATCGAGTAATGGAAATGGTAAATTTAAGGAAAGAGGTCGAGACCTGATGATCTTGTCGAGGTAATCAGAGACGACGATATGCCAGTAGGGACCCATGGCCGCAGTGCCTTCAACGGCCACGATTAGCTGCTTCTCCGCCATATTCTCCTTTAGGTATCAGGTTTTTACAATCTTCATGGCGATGGAAAAAATACCAAATGAGTAAAGAGTGAAGAAAAATAACTGGGAGCAAAAGGAAACAATAACTTGAAACTTTGATTTTTTTCTGTTATGTACAAAAATGAAAAATAAATTAAATGAATTTTTTTTTGTTTAATGTTTAGGGTCAAATTTTGCTCTTAGTCCCTCTACTATGTATAAGCTAAGGATTTAAGCCTAGGAACAAAATTTTACCTAAAATAAACTAACTTGACACGACACTTCAACATGTCATAGCGGTCTATGTAGAATTATAATAGGAAAAGCGATTTTCTCTTTTATAGAATAGGAAAAGCGACCTCTATTAATTAGAAAATTGAGTAAAATGGATTGAGCTTCGACAATCAGACATATATTTGTTTGTTTATTTTTATTTTTATTTTTATTTTTATTTTTTTGAAAAAGAAGAAAAGACGCAACAAATTAATCTAAAATAAATAGATTATCTGTAAACAATTGCAATTCTTCTTTCTATTAAAAGCTATTTTAGTCATTCGAATTGCTTCTATGTTTTCTTCACTAGGGAAGTATTCCAATGCCCAGCTTTCGACATTCTTCAAGAGGTGGTAAATGTGCCTGATTATTGTCGGTATAGAAGTCGTTGATTCCGGAACTTGGATAACTTCAATAGCTTTCAAACTGTCTGTTTGTATCAACACTTCCTTACCTTACTTTTCCTGCACCAGCGACAGACCATCCAAAATACCCCATAACTCAGTATCAAGTATTAAGCATTTTCCCAACTGTCGACAAAAGCCAATGATCCACTCCCTATGATTGTCTCTTAATATCCCCCTGCAGTAGCATAACCTGATTTTAATTTAACTGAACCATCAGTTCTGAGTCTCATCCATTTATCTATCCAGTTAAGCTCTACCCTCATCTTTTGTCTCATATTAGAGTTAACCTTGGGAAGAGACGCATACAGTTTTGCCCAACTGTATGAATCTTTGATGATTTCTTCTACACTCCATGGCACTTCCTGAAAAATAAGAAAATTCTTGTTCTTCCAAATACGCATGACAGGCCCAAAGAGAGTTGGCCAATCAATCTCTCCAAAGGTGATTTTTTTTTTCTATTTAACAAATTAAACGTAAGCCACTCATGCAGATTCCTGGAAAAAAAACCAAGCTTGCTTCTCTACCAGAATAAGCTGCGACCAAACCTCTTTTGCTACACTACAATCTCTGATAGTATGACATCTTTTGGAACTGCTCCATAGATCACACAATGATCATTGTTCATAATACCACACTTTAGTCTCTCCACTTGCATAAGTAATCGTTGTTTGAAGATTAACCAAATGAACATCCAAACCCTCTAAGGCCCTTAATACTTCCATGATATTTTCCAAGTTTCATCTTTCAAGTTCCACAAGTTTTCCTTGATCGTCTTGTAAGCACTCTTGATAGAGAAAGAACCTGTTAAGGTACCCATCCAAGAAACTCTATCCACTCCAATAGAAGGGTGTGGGGGAGGAATACTAACAATATGATTTAAGACCTCATCCGGAAGCCAAACACGAAATAAATCTCAAAGGAGACAGTCTTCATCAAGGTTGTTTTGTGCTGGAATATGATTCAATAAAGGGCCAACTCTAGGAATCTAACTGTCCTTCCAACATCTTATGATGTCATTACCTTTGTCCAAATAATATTTTCTCAGAGGAGGGGCTGAATCTTTGAAAGAGCTCTCCNAAAAAAAAAAAAGAACATTTTCCCCGCTTAATAATAGCAGGTAAGCTTTTCTCTACCTTATACTTTGACTTGAGAACACGAACCCATAAGGAGTCAGTATTGGTCAAAATGTTAAACCCCAATTTTAACATGAAAGAAATGTTTTGTTCTTTCAAATACTGAATCCCCAATCCTCTAGATGCCTTAGGTTGACAAACAGACTGCCAATTAACAAGAGTCATCTTTCTGCTACCTCCAGAATACCCCCAAATGAATTGTCTGACAATACGTTCAATCTCCTCACATATACCTTGTGGAATTATCATGGTCTGCATAAAATAGTTTGGGAATTGTGAGGAGAACCGACTAAGCTAAAGTAACTTTGCCAGCAAGATACAACTTCCTTGCATCTCATTGTTGTAGTCTAGCTTTAACCTTTTCAACCAAAAACCTCAAAGAACTATTCGTGATCCTCTCATGAAAAAGTGGGACACCGAGATAGGATACAAGATTTTGGACCTTTCAGAATTCGAGAGTCTCACATAAACGCCTCTCATAATCTTTATCAACTCCTTTCGAAAAATATATTGTTGTCTTGTTCGCATTAATCCAGTGCCCAAAGAAACCACAGAAATTTTCTAGAATCTTCTTAATCAATAGCGTCTGTTTCATGTCAACTTTGCTAAAAATAACTAGGTCATCTGCAAAAAAACAAATGTGAAAGTACAGGTCTTCTCCTAAATAAATGAATGAGACTCCACTTACTTGTTTTTGATGGAAGAATGAGTGCACTGACCAACCCATTCCATGCAAAAGATAAATAGATATGGTGATAAATGACAACCTTGTCTAATACCCTTTACTAGGTTGAACTTCTGAGTATGGACTCCATTCCACAAGATCTGCATAGACGTATTCGTGATGGCCGACATAATAACCTTCATAAAGAATTCAAGAATACCAACCGTCTGAATTGAGGCTTTAATAAAACCGCAACGCACTCTATCATATGATTTCTCCAAATCTATCTTGATTGCCATCGACCTCTTACTATTGTGTTTGCTCCTCATGGAATGTATCACTTCTTGAGCTAGAATGATGTCATTCGTGATATTCCTCCTAGCGATGAATCCAGCTTGATCATGTCCAATAATTTTAGGAAAAACCAGTTTAAAACGGTTAGTAATAACTTTCATGACTAGCTTATAAAAGATCGGACATAAGCTAATAGGACGAAATTGCGCAAAATTTTTTGGATTTGGGACCTTAGGGACAAGAATGATCAAGGTATTATTGAGTTCTTAGTCAATAGTTTGAACATCAAAGACTTTTCAAACTTAATAGCAAACATCTTCCCCAATCTAATCCCATTGACTTTGGAAAAAGAGGGCGTGAAAACTGTCACTCCTCGGTGCTTTCAAAGGAGCCATGTCGAAAAGGGCAATCTTAATATTTTTCGTTAAAACCTCTCTTCTCAATAATAGGTTATCACTCTGATCAAGAATCGAAAAGGAACTAGGAGGTAACTTCATCAAATTAACTTGTTGATCACCATACAAATTCTGGAACAAATTGAATGCCTCATATTTAAGTTCCTCCCCATCATAAATCCATTCACCTCTCTCATTCTTCAAAGTAGAAATTTGGTTATGTTTCATCCTCTAAATTGTGCGAGAATGGAAAATTTTAGTATTACGGTCCCCAAGTTACAACCAATCATAACAAGCTTTTTGTTTCCAAAGTAGCTCCTCATGATATAGTATATTTTCCAACTCTTCCCTAACCTTCAATTCTAACTGGCTTAAGGCATTGGGTCTCGACCTATCCATTTCCTTTTGAATCCTAACTAGTTTCTGTGTCAAAAACCTTTAACGGGTGCCAATAAGACCATAAACAACCTTATTCCAATCTTTAATACTCAAAGTAAACTGATGAAAAGACTTTGCCATGTTACCATTAAAAACCCAATTATCTTTGACAAAATTTGAAAAGTTTGGATGTTCCACCCTACCTACCAGAAATCTAAAGGGATGCCCACTAAATAAATTAACCACAGACTTGAGAGAAATGAGGAACGGTCTATGGTCAGATTTAAGCCTAGGGAGATGCGTGATGGAGCAACTAGGAAAAGATCTAACCAAATTTTCATTGCCAATCGCCCTATCAAGCCTCTCAAAAATTCCCCTTCGATGCCATGTGAATGCTGGTCCCCTAAAGCCTGAATCTTGCAAACTATTCAATTTAAGAAATTCTCCAAATAAAGGACACCATATTCCAACTCTTCTACCTCCTTTTTTATCGCTGGATAAAAGTAAGGCATTAAAATCACTGATAGCGGCCCAAGGAACACCTCTAGATGGAATGATCGTACTAAGTCCCTCCCAAAGATTCCTAATTTTCTGTCTGTCTGAATTCCAATAAACAAAAAAAATAATGATAGCTTGGGATTGAGCCCTCTTAAAGACCTGGACGACAATAAATTAGGGGTGATTGCGAATAACCTCAATTGAAACAGTCTCTTTCAAGCTAAGCCAAATACCCCTAAATAACCAACAGCCTCTACTTTATGCGAATATTGAAAACCTAGACTGGCAATGATTTTATTTGCTTTGCATCCAGTTACTTTCGTCTTTAGAAGACTAACAATATCAAGTTTATAATCCCTATTATATTCCCAAAAACTACAAGTAAATTTGTTGCTAGAAAAACTTTGATGATCTGTCGTGATTCGGTGTAGTAAATTAAACTAGTTTTCGTACTTGAGGAGCTTGAATACAAACATTTTTATCATGTTTTAATAAGTTTTTATTGTAACACCTCTAACCCCACGGGCATTAGTAACAAATCAAAACAATTAATCAATCATAATTAAAAATGCAAGCTAACTATTAACATTATAGTATACAGGGTCAAGTCACGACAATCTAATACTTTCATACTAGAGTCTTATACAATTGAATAACGAATCATGCTATGTAATGCTAAACTTGGTCTTCCACTGTCTATACTCTTATCACTATTTATCCTCTCTTGAAAGCTAGAAGTTGGATGCATAACAAGGTTATTCCAATTACTAGCATCAGAGTATTGAACTATACTACGACTACTACTACCTTCGATGATATTAGTAGAATGACATAATTTACCTAATTCAGGTTTGCTAATTTATTCAAAATCAGAGTAAAAATACTCTTATAGTCCTTAATACAAGTCTACAGATCCCTAAAAATAGCCTATGAACAAATAGAGACTAATTTGGAACAATTTTGAAAGTTTTAGGGAAATCTCAAAAATACCTAGAAATAGGGGACACATGGCCGTATGGCCAGGCCATGTGAAACGCCCCCAGACTATGGAACTTTCAGAGTTGAGACACACAACTATGTCCTAGCTCGTGTCTCTACCTATGTAACTCACTGACTTGAGACACACAACTGTGTCGCAGATCTTGTGGTTGTCCATGTGGACAGCTGCACCTATACTATTTTACAACATGTCTAGGGCACATGCCCGTATGAGTGCCCGTGTGTGACACACGGCCGTGTGCACCTAAATGTACCTTGAAACTCAAGTTTACCAAATCATGCTTACTTGGACACTAAGCAACTCAATTACCAACCATTTAACCTATTCAAAACACCATTAAACATGCTTAAAACAAGCCAAAACCACCATCTTAAGTGCCTAACCAATGTACCCTCATTGGTACCACATTTTATATCTTCAAACATATCAACAACACATTAACCATTCAAAAACCTTCATTCATACCAAATTAGCCAATATTGAACTAACATTTAGCTACTTAGACTACCAAGCTTTAAGCGAAAACACATATCAACAAATTAACTAGACTACATACCAAAACATAGCTTCAACCATAACCATATATACAAGTAACCATCATTTCACTTTAAACCAAAATAACATCACATTAACAAACCAACTATCAACTAAAGACTTCCTAGGTACATGCCATTACAATTTAGAACATCACCACAGTTGAGTCTGGGATTTGTTATTGGATGATGAATCGATAATAGTTTGAAAAGTACCTAACTTGCGCACGGAAAATAAAACTGTTTGTGGAGTAAAACTCAATGCTATTTCTATAATCTGAACAATTTAAACTTGATATGAGTAATTAAAATGTAAGAATGCAATAAGTAATGTTATGAACATATGTTTCAATTTAATAATATAAATTTGCTCATTCTTTATTCACATCCACTAGATTCCACATGTTCTAGTACATGACAATGGCATTTCATATAACATTTGATAAATTTCAACTTATGTATTGACATGATTCATCTCTTTGTTCAATACATGAATTCATTTCAATATTCATATCCCATTTTATCATTTCATATTCCATTTCCCATATCATATCCATTTATCATCCTTGTCGTCTCAATATCAACACATAAATTTTATCATTTAATTTCCCCTATTAACACAACTCAGACTCGGACGGATATGCAAATCCAACCAACACACCAGTTTGGCACCCAGTGCCTCATTGGATAAATCTGAAGTAATAACTGTACCCAACGCTATATAAGTTGACACCGAGTGTCTCATCGGTTAAATCGAAGCAAATTGGCACCTAGTGCCTCATCGACTCGAGGTCAAAGAAATCCCTAAACTCTTCTTATCCTATGGCATGCCATCTATATCCAACTTAGCCCGAAACAGTTAATTGGGTTTCATTTCACTTTTCAATGCAACCAATGTTCCAATTTTCATATATGTACATTAACACACATATAAGCATTTATTAAATTTGATAGCAACCATAATTTTTCAATACACGAATTTTTCAATTTTGTAACATTTGCTTTCATAAACAACTATCGATTCTAATATTCCAATTGAATAACAATCTCACCTTAATGCTTAACATGACAAATATATCAATATGCAACAATTTTTACTTTAGTTCGAATAACAGAAATACAAATCGTATATTCCGAGCTACTCAATGTCGACCTTATCTTTTTCCTTCTTACTTGAGGATTCTGGAACGACGTTTGCTATGGAATAAAACAATTAAAATAAATTAATAATACACAACTAAATTATCATTTAATTTGAAATTTTACACCACATTTTGCTTAATCCTCAATTTTAGTCCCTAAACCGAGACTAATTTTAATCCCCATATTTAGCTTCAAATTTTATACTAATTTCACTCTAAGCTAAATTTAGCTCCATATTTTTAATTCTACCTCTTAATTTTAAAATTTTCACAATTTAGTCCCTATTGCTCAAAATCAATAATTAACTTCACTATTTAGTCCTTTTTCAC
>JABEZY010260873.1:0-10634 GCA_013467495.1 Gossypium gossypioides | reverse complement strand
ACTTTCTTTGTTCACACGGCCTGAATGATTTGAAAGCTCCCATCCCTTTTCTTCAACAATTTATTTTTTTCATTAAACAACTTTGAATATCATAAATCTACAATCCAAAGTCCAAATAGATTTCTTCTTCGATTTTTGACTTTGATTGTCAGATCAGTTTCAATTTAAGGGATGTTTTTTTACTCGTCGATGAATCCACTATATTGATTGTCAAATTTTCACTTAAAGTTCGCTAGTTAAATTTAAAAAAAAAAAACCTTAACAACCCAGGAAATTAGATAAAAACTTCCGAATAATTCAATGACTATTTTATAAATTTTTAAAATTTAATGACTAAAATATAAATTACTAATAATTTAGTGATATTGGTAAAGGTATTACTATTATTAAATAAAATAAAATAAAGTGGTTTCTTTGAGGGAATTTTTTCGTAATAAACAAAACAAACAAACATCCTATTTGCGTCTTCCTTTTTAATTAATTTTCTCTTTTTTTTTTTCATCTAAAAATGGGAGAAAGAGAGAGAAATTGAAAGCCTGGATGCAAATGGAAGAATCTTGTTTGAATGATTTTTTTGGTGTCTCAAACCCAGGCACTAATATTTTTTTAATCTGTTTTGTGTAATTTATTAGTGTTTTGATCGCAAGAAATGAGCAAAGAGATTGTAAAGGAAGAAGCGCCATCGTCGTCCTCCGGTGTCGTTCCGGCGGAAAGCCGTCCTTTTGGTAGCCTGAGAGGCGTTCAATGGCGTATCAATCTAGGGATTCTACCTCCTTCTTCTTCAATTGATGATCTTCGTAGGGTAACTGCTGATTTTCGCAGAAGGTAACCATTTCATCTTTACCTTTTCCTTTATTTTTTTTTTTTAAAATCCTAAGAAAAATTTAGCGTCAGAGTGTGAATTTTTAAATTACAGCTTCTTTTTTTATTGTACAGGTTACCTAAACTTGATTTTAAATTTTTTTTTTCTAATTTTATATCCATTTTGTTCATATTTTTATAAAGCATTTCAGCTAATTCTAGCTTAAGTTTTATTTTAAATTGATAACTTTGTGTCTCTCTTAGATTGTTTCAAAGAACATTGTTTTCCTTAATCAAATTACAATTTTTTTTTTGTAAACTAACTTTGTGAATTTAGATATGCTGGTTTGAGAAGGCAACTGTTAGTGGATCCACATGTTCCCAAGGATGGAGCAACCAATTCCCTTGATCTTGTTATGGATAATCCACTTTCACAAAACCCAGGTAATTGTAATGTTTATGCTTTCTTTTTTGCTGCATTGCTTCGATTTTTAGTTCATTATTGATTAAATTAAACAATTTGCATTGTTGATCCATCAGCTTTTGTTTTAACTAGTATTGTTGTTTACACCTTGTTATGTTATCTTGATTAATGTTGAATTCATATGGATAGTGATTATGGGTCCAATGTCTGTTTCGATTTCATAAAATGGAGGAGAATATATTTTCCTGGATTTACACCTTATCATGGTTAGTTGGCTTTTTCGAGCCAGGAATTGTAACTGAACTTTGTCAATGGAAAATTAGATCGCCCTGAATGTTAGGAATATTTCTTCTATGAGCAAATTTACTATGGTTTCGACGTATTTTATGATTTTAGGTGTTTTTTGCTTGATTTATAGTTAAACCATAGTGAATTCTTCATGCAGACAGCACCTGGAGTCAATACTTTCGGAATGCTGAGCTGGAGAAAATGGTTAACCAGGATTTATCACGGTTATATCCGGAGCATGAAAGCTACTTCCAGACTCCTGGTTGCCAGGGTATGTTGAGGCGCATACTATTGCTGTGGTGTCTTCGACACCCGGACTGTGGTTACAGACAAGGTATTTTTCTTAACTGTTCTGCATGCATGTGTTATATTTTTTCATGCTATCTCGTTGTAGGTTTTGGAAAGCTAAATCGGCAATGCCTTGCAATTCTAAATATTGACTGTGTTTTAACGATTTTGAATCTGAATGCTTTTTAGGGTAATTGGAGTTGGTAATTCAAATTTTATTCCATAGTATGCAATGAAAAACGTGAGGCGTCAAGCTGGCACTTTATCTGTTTCTCTTTCTTGTTTATTTGTAGGAATGCATGAACTCTTGGCTCCTCTTTTGTATGTTCTTCATGTTGATGTCGAGCGACTCTTGGAAGTGCGGAAGCTATATGAAGACCTCTTCATTGACAAATTCGATGGATTTTCATTTGAAGAAAATGGTGTTGCTTACAATTTTGATTTTAAGAAGTTCGCAGATTCCATGGAGGATGAGATTGAATCTCATGGCAATTCAAAGAAAGTTATGAGTCTTTATGAGCTTGATCCTGAGTTACAGGCGGTTGTATTGCTAAGTGATGCTTACGGAGCTGAAGGTGAACTCGGTATTGTCTTGTCTGAGAAATTTATGGAACATGATGCCTACTGTATGTTTGATGCTCTGATGATTGGGGCACATGGTTCAGTTGCTATGGCAGATTTTTTTGCTTCATCTCCTGCAGCCGAGTCACAGAGTGGTGTGCCCCCTGTCATTGAAGCCTCAGCTGCACTGTATCATTTACTATCGATAGTCGATTCATCTCTGCATAGCCATCTTGTTGAGCTTGGTGTTGAACCCCAGTATTTTGCACTTCGCTGGTTGCGGGTTTTATTTGGACGGGAGTTTTCACTTCAAGATCTCTTAGTTGTATGGGATAAGATTTTCTCAGAAGATAATAGCCCACTTGATGAAATTTCTGACGATGGTGAGCATTTCAGTTTTAAACTACTCAGTTCACGCCGTGGAACATTAATTGCTGCTATGGCGGTCTCTATGATACTTTATCTGAGATCATCCTTGCTTGCTACTGAAACTGCGACTTCTTGTCTTCAGAGACTCTTGAATTTTCCTGAGAGCATAAATCTGAAAAAACTGATAGCGAAGGCCGAGTCACTGCAGACTCTTGCGTTGGATTCTAACATATCATCATTGCCATCTACATTTGTTGGGGCTTATAACTGCAGCAAATCTCCAATAAGTGCTCACAATGTTTCATCCGATTTAGTTTGTCCGAAAACTACTCTAAACCTGGTGCCGGACAGCTACTGGGAAGAAAAGTGGAGAGTACTGCATAAGGCAGAGGAACAAAGGAAAAATAGTTCGGAAAAGAAAACTTCGAGTGGGAAAAAGAAATGGTCTGAAAGAGTAAAGTTTCGCCTATCTAGAACTGAATCTGAACCATTGCCTGCAATAAGAGAGAAATGCAAACTGGAACATACCTTATCTGTTAGGCGTAGTTTGCTTGAAGATTTGTCTAAGCAACTTGGCTTGGAGGAAGATGTGGAAACGGGAGGTTGTGTCGAGGTTTCTAATTCAGTGGATCATCATCCTGCTGAAGGTCACGGGGATGGACAAAATTGTGCCAATAAAGGTTCTATTTGCACGGTAGAGGATAGATGTGATGATGGAAGTGGAGCTGTTGTCAGTGAAGAGAACTCGTCTATTTTTTCCGAACCACCAAGTCCTCCTAGTTCTGTCATTAATGACCATGACCATGAAAATGACACAGAAAAAAGCAGTGTTGCATCAAATTTATCCGCTGATGATAATTACGTTCACCAGCGGAGTATCCCAGAAGATTTACCTCAGCCTGTTTCCCTTCCTCCTGAAGATGTTTATCTAAATTCTCCGCATGAGAATGGATCTTCAGGGAAGATGGTCTCGGCTACGAAGGAGAAAAGGCAGCTTTCAGGTAAATTCCAATGGTTACATAAGTTTAGAGGAAGCATTGTCAGTGAGGAGACATCTGATAAACGAGGAGGTATCAGTGAAGCCGCAAATTCTCCAAATCACGATAGCAAGAGAAATACAGTAGACTCATTTACCGCCGGTGCCTCTTCTAATTCACATCCCACCAACAAAGGCGATGCTATGGACCAGAATATGATGGACACACTGAAGCATCTCGGGCAGGCTATGCTCGACCACATCCAGGTAAATATTCTGATTGTTTAAACTGTGCCAAGCTTCATACTGAAATAACATTGCATTACATGCGAAGAATGTCTTAAAAAATTTATGAAGGGTTGTGTATAGGTGTAGTAGAACACCTTATATATGGTAAAAGTACTAAGGAGACCTTTGTATTAGGAGTCAGATTGCATGTTGTCTCCTTTAGTTAAAAAATGGGCAAATTAATCCCTATATACTAGATCAAAGAGTAATCTGGTTCTTTCTATTAAAAACTAGCGTGGCTGACCAAATCACCAGATAATGGCATGTGGCATGCCACATATACTTTTATGTTGATGTACATGGACCAATTTTTAATAGTAAAAAATATATGAATTTTTAAAAGGACCAATTTACTCTTTGAATGTACAGGGATTAATTTGCCCATTTTTTTCTGTAGAGAGGACAAAATACAATTTGACTCCTAATATAAGGGTTTCTATAGTACTTTCACCCCCTTATATTCATGTAATTACACCCGAAACCAAAAATGGTTTTGGTGTTTAGAACGGACGGTGCCTTAAATGTTGATTGGGGGGTGATAACTCGGAGATATTCGGGAATCTGTTTTTTGTTTTTCTCAAAGCGTTCTATGAAAACGTAAAACTTTATTTGGTTTACTTCCATGGCATGACCATATATATTTCAATTGGCAGGTTGTGGAGTCAGTTTTGCAGCAAGATCAGGGTCAAGGTGGATCATTAGACAACTTATCTAAAAACATTGGCAAAGGACAAGTTACAGCCATTACAGCTCTCAAGGAGCTTAGGAAGATCAGCAATCTTTTGTCAGAAATGTGAGATTTTTGTTTCTCTCTTCTCATTTTTAATGTAAACCTGTATATACTAATTGTAATTACCATTTTTTTTGCTAATAAAATGAGTTTTGTTGGTTTCTTCGCTCTTAAGGTCCTGTATGTATTCACATCTAAGGCTTGTCAGTGTGAGAGAATCAAGGGATATGTATATATTTAAGGTTTTCTGTTTGCGACTTACTGTAATTTTATTTTAAGGCATTAAGAAGGAAATTGCATTGCAACAAGTAATTTTCTTTTACCTTTCTGGAAAGTTTATGTTTTGTTGTTGTGGAGGTTGAAGGAACGTTGATTTTTTCTAGAAAAGATTTCCAAGGTTCATTTGTCTGAAGTTGTCTTTAAATGTTTAAGAGGTAAGCATTCAAATCTTACTAAACACGTGACGTCAGGTTCTTTTAGTAGGTGGTCGTGCACGGTGATATTTTTGTTCTGTAAAATCCCATTTTAGGCACTAGAGAATGTTAAAGTGGGGAGGCTGTCGATTTCCAAATGAATGAAATTTTGAAAACTTCTTTGAAAAAAGTCAACTTTCTCTATATAGAGGATTCAATTTTAAATGATGAGGCACAATCTTTTAAACTTAATAAGTTATCCATTTTTACTAATTTGATAAGAATTTATTTAATTCAAATTAAAATTAAAATAACAATATTGAAATTAAATGTAAATAATAAATAAATTAAAATTTAAAAGATTTATGCAGTCATATTTAAATATTACAAAAAAAATTAATATTTTGATCCGGATAAAAATGGGTTTCAAGAATTAGACTAGACCAAACTGATCGATTGAACCAACCAAAGCATCAATCCCAAAAGTGATTGAATCAATTGACTCGAAATTTGATGTAATCCGGTTGACCCAAAAGGCAAAAGGCAAATACTCTGTAAAGGCAAAAACAGCAATAACCCAAAAGGCAAAAACTCTGTAAAGAAAAGAAACACCCATAAAAATCTGCATTGCACTTGCATTTTACCATTTCAACAATCCTATCAACAAAAAAAAACCATAAAGCATGTTGGTCTGTAAATATAATAAGCCACTTGCAGATCTGCAGAGGGGACTACCAAGAAACCATGCAATGACTACACGTATGCGTTAAGTATACTCGCCCATATTAATATCGCTTTCTATACTATTTGTTTAGCGAGGAAAAAGATGATTTGGTTCTCACAAGTATATGATCTTATTCTATGTTGTGGAAGCCGGGAAGAAGAGACGTGATGAAGCCGAAAACAATCATTTGGATTTCCTTAACAATTCCCCACCACTGATTACCGGCATTTCCTAAACCAGGTTCTGGTTCGTTCTCGTTCTCGACCGCCTGATTACCGTCATCTGCTGGTCGGTTCTCGTTCTCTGCTCCTGCTTGTTAAGCAGATGCAAGGTTAAATAAATAACAAACATGTAGAATCACATTTATCAACAATTGCTATTCTACATGGTAAAAATTATAATTTTATTGCATGCCTAACTAAATTTAATTAGGATTTGACTTTGTTGTATCTCATTAACTTCGTATTATCTTAGTTACCAACTATGTTAATCTAATTCTTAATTGTTCTTAAAGCACTTGTGTTTGATGCATATCTGGACATTGGTATGGAGATGTAACCCTTGAAGAATCCTCCAAACACATGGAAAATCTTAGAAAAATTGCTTATAATTGATGAAACCACAGCTTAATTTTGAAAATTAGCATTTGTTTTATCATACAAAAGCTCGAGAATTTATCATATACTAATATCTAGAGAGTAAATTTTGTTGCAAAAATATGTAAGAACAAATGGAAATAATGAAGTTTAGTACCATATACCCTGCTTAAATACCCATAATATTGAAGTTTAATACCATAAGCTTAAAAAAAATTACCTGCTACAGCCACATTTTCATTGCCCTGCCTTCCAGCAGCAGGAACATTCTCTGCTCTAGCGGCAGGCCTAGGTGGATGAGGAGGTGCAGCTGCCCTTTGCATGCCTTGCGAAAGCCATCTTATCAATGGTGTGAGAGCTCCAGTTTGATACCTGCAGAAACTCAATGCATGTTACACTTAAAAGTATCAAGAAAAGTCGTTGATGTTAGAGTTTTAGAGTGCCGCACAAAACAATTGTCAGTGTTAATCTAAGCAAAATAAAAGAGGGGGAAAAACACTAAACTGGATGTGAAAGGTAAGTACAAAAACGGACCACACAATATCACGGTTTTACCCTTGTTATTTGAAAAAACTATACACTCCCCATTATTAGTCTAAACTCTAATGCTGCTAGTGAAGTATAGGTGATTCCAATGACAGAAATGTCCCCCTTCACCCATCCCACAAAGGGAGGGTTACAATTTCTTTTGAAGCAAAAACTCACACATTCTCTGGCAAAAATACTTCTCAAACCCTTGCTAATACACAAGGACCCGTCAAGCCACAGCAATCCATTTAGAACAAAGATGGTCAAAAGCAGGATTCTAGGACTTGTATCTTAGCTTATAAACTAAAATGAAAATTGGGATCTGAACTAGGCGGTGGATTTGGCAACACAGTATCTTTCATTTCTGTTTTCCAATAGAAAAGCATGTGGGGGAGAGAGAGAATTAAAGCAAGCATCGCCAGATGAAAGATGTATAAAGATTGGAAAAATAAAGCCTAACAAGAAAGAAGAATTTAAGTATATGCCAGTAGAAAGAGAAGTTCAAATACTTGTGACTCTTAGCAATTTTTAAAACAAAACAATCAATAAGAAATTATCCAAGAAAAAACAACCAAACAAATGCCAGTAGAAAGAGAAGTTCAAATACTTGTGACTCTTAGCAATTTTTAAAACTAAACAATCAATAAGAAATTATCCAAGAAAAAACAACCAAACAATCGACACAATAATCAGCAAATAGCAGTGCCAATGAACAAGTATTAAATTAAAAGCAATAAGAAGTTTAGAACTTACAAATAGACAAGAGAAGCAAAGAACACAAGGACAGCCAACCTCTGTCTTGATCCATCTTGGTTGAACAAAAATATTACAGCTGCTAGCTTAAGTATAAGCAACAAATCCAGCTGAAATGCGATTTGGAATCTTCTTACGACAACTTGTCTCTGAGGTCCTACCTGCTGCTGTTGATGTTGAGGTTGCTGTGCTCCTTGCCCTTGATCCTCAGCTGCTGCCCCTGCCTCTGTCACCGACCGACTGTTAATGGAAACCATGCAACAAGGTGAGATAAACAACTGAAAAAGAGTTAAGTTAATGTTTGCTTACTAGAGTTAAGTTAATGTTTTCCTTTTAACCATAAAAATATGCATCATTGTTCCTACCCTCCTAACTGAAAAAGCTCTAGAGTTAAGTTAATGTTTACTTACTAGAGTACTTTTTGTGTCATCGCACTCTATCTATGGCAATATCCTTCATGTATTGTTCTAATCTAACGAAATCCACCAATATTTTTCAAGTATATTAAAATGATTTCCCAACAAAAGTAGGGATTTTCTTACTCTGAATTTCAAAATCAATGGCAAGCCTGCAAATCAAAATAGGATATAACTAGAGTAGTAAAAGGATTAAGATACGTTTTTGGGCACCATAACTATTGAGACGACAAGTTTTGTGATCTTATATCTTCTAATAAACATGTTACAGATGTACACCTTCTAAGGAATAAAATGTTAAAGGAATTTAGACTAGCCTAACCAAAAGGCAGACCCAAAATTTAGTGAAGACAAAAAAAAGTCGAAGGAACAATAATGACAGGAAAACATCCAGATGATAAACCGATTAAGTGAAGTTCGGCACATAATAACACAAACATTCCCAGAGCATTTAGTAAAAGGGCCATGTAGTACCACTTGAGAAGGAAAATGTAATTTCTTCACTATGATCATAATAGTAGGATCCAATGTAGCAGTTGCCAACATTAGGTTGAATAATAATAATAATAATAATAACACATACTGGAATAAAGAAACAAAGAAACATGATAACTGAGATTTGCAGGTTAAGGGAGATAATTTGAAATTTTGATATATTGGTCAAGGCAAAACACATCAATTTGATCTAACACCCATTGGCCAAAATTTTAAGAACCAATATGTAAAATAAGGGAACAACAAAAGTTGGTTTCCTGGTTCCTACCCCTGTTCATGCGGGTAAGGTCTAATGTCCTACCTCATTGACTTCCACATATGTACCAAAGAAAAAAGTGAAATTAAAGGGGAAAATGAAATCTTTTAAAAAATTTAAATCACTTCAAAATTTAGGAAACAGTATGCATCTAAGAAATGCACATTCAGCAAAAAGTAGCCAAAAACATTAATTAAAAACAGAAAACTTATAACCCAGGTTCCTCAAGAGAGGGAATCAAGGCAAATGGAGGATGGGAATTAAAACAAAAAGCATGCAGACTAAGAGCAACAGGAGGCTAGAATCAAACGTCTGAGATAAATTTTCTTTCGGTACAAGTAAAGTTCTCTTCCTAGAAATTGAATGTATATACAAGTTCTCTTCCTAGAAATTGAATGTATAGCTAAATTTGTTTTTCCGACAAGAAGAAATGAGCAAAATATATAGAAAAATTTGGCACCGATTACAAGCCATGGATTTACTCACGTAGGTATGTTATAGGTGAGAGGAATAAGATTGTTAGATGGAATCCCAGAAACATGTCCCATAAATGGTAGAACAGGAACAGCATAAATGCCTGCTCCACGGTTCATCTGTTCCTGATTTTGTAACGAAGTTAAACCTGGAACAAATGCAGGATACATAACCGGAAACATCTGAAAATCGCCATTTTGAAAAGTTGGGAGGCCAGAGTATCCAGGAGGAACCTGCAACATAAAAAAGCCATATAGAAACTAAAAGCAAAGAAAAAGAAAACTGCAGACATAATAAAGCAAATAACATTACAGAACAAGCCCATTTTAACGAACTTGAATCTTTTAGCAATCAATAAGTGGACCATCTCAATTGGAAAACAAACCCCAGACAATAACCCATGATCTAATTACGAAAACCTAACTATTTTCAGGACCAATTATAACAATAAGAATAACAATCAAAGTTATTGTATTAAAACAATAATGATTTAAACCCTTTATAGCTAAAAATCAGATCTCACAATTCTTTTAGATAAATTAAACCCATCACTTTATATCCACCCTAATGCAAAACCCAATATTTTATTTCGCCTAAATTGAAAACAAATTAACAAATTATAATAATTAAGCTTAAGACATACCCAGAAACACGAAAAAAGAACTTGACCAAAAATTGACCCAGCAAAAAGATAATAACTATCGAAAAAATCATGGAGGCAAACTGAAAAAGCTATTTAATTGTAGGGAAAAATCATTAATTTTTTTAAAAAAATTGATTTGAAGATTAAAAAAACCTGGGATATTTTTGAAGTGTTAGGAGAGGATCTTGGTTGTGAGCTAGATGATGACGACGCCGTTCCGGATTCTTCAGCCATTACGGAGGAGAAACCTCTTTGTGATTGTTCTAAATTTCAAGCACTAATATTTTTTGGTTGGATCAGTTTTATTTTATATATTTTTCTTGAGTTCGGGTTTGGGTTTTTTTTTTCCTTTTAATTTTGTTATTTACTACTTTGTTATTGTTTCTGAATTTTTGTGTTGTTTTTGCCAATAGAAGCGTGCCACGTATTTTTTAAGAGAATTTGCGACGATAATAGCTTCTTATCTTGTTTTGGTTAAACTACATAAATAGTCACCAAACTATCAATACTTTTTATTTTAAGCGCCTAAAATAAAAAATTTATAATTTAAACACTCATGTTTTGATCAAAAATCACAAAGAAGGAGTTGAAGTGTAGATCTGTTCATGGGT
>JABEZY010260295.1:332-16191 GCA_013467495.1 Gossypium gossypioides | reverse complement strand
ATTAATTATTAATTATTTTTATTAGCTCGAATGCTTAATTTATAATTTTTAAGGCCTTAAAATGTAATTAGACCATAATATATTATTATGGATGATTAATGCTATTTGTATATAATTATTTTATGTTAAATTATGTTAAATAATATTAAATTTTAAGTAATAAAATATATGAAAAGAAAGAAGCATTAGCATCTTCATCATCTTTCTTTCTAAAACCCAAGTTTGTCTTCATTGCATGCGAGTATATTTGAAGTTTGTTTTCATGAATTTTTTATTTTTGAGACTGTTGTAGCTTAATCTAGCTGTTATAGATTTGAAAAGTTACCATTGATGAATCTGAAGTTTTTAGATGTTAAATGGTTGAGTTTGAAGCTTTGATGTGAAATAAGGTTGTTCTGTAAAGTTATTTTGTTTAGTTTTGAGTTTAGGGACTAAAATGATAATATGTTGAAATTGGCATGAATTTTCTATAAAATTAGTTTCTTGGGAACTGATAAGGGATGATATTGAATTCGACTTTAAGGTATTGGGCTTAATTGTGAAAAATATGTAAGTTTCGATTTTATAGACTAAATTGAATAAAAGATAAAAGTTTAGGGAAATATTATAAAATGTTAATAAGGGTCATATGCATATGTTTAGACAATATAATGTATTTGAAATTGATAATTGAGTTAAATTATTATATAGATGAAGAAACAAATCAACCGATCGATAAACGCGAAAAAGGAAAAAATGTTGAATAGTCCTTGGTGTTATGTTTGTTGTTGTTTTGTTAGGTAAGTTCGTATTAGGTTCATTTGATTATATATTTAATTATGTTTGTGTTATATATATGTTCTAGTGTAATTTATTTAAATTAAATATTGAAAGTGGGATTGAAGGACCGAATTGTAAAGTATGGTATTTATATGTGATTAGAATGAATTGAGATATGATTGGAATGACAATTGGTACATGTTGTTATATGGGATTATGTTAAATGATGGAAAGATTGTGGGAGTTGAATGAAGGCCCTTGTGAGCTTAGTGAATGATTAGGATACAAATGACATGTCATTAGGGATTATAAGGCACTATGTGGTGGTGTTTATACTTTATCAGGTATTACGTACCGATGACTATATTATCATGTACTTTGTACCGGTGTTCATGTTATATCAGACACGATGTGCCGGTGGTTATACCATACCGATGGTTGAGATCTAGCATTTGTTGCGGATTCTCTACAGCTTGTGTGAGCAACATTGAGTAATGGTTAATGTCCCTATTTACGGCTCAAGTGAGCAAAGTTATTCTAAGTATCTGAAGTTAATTTACTATAGTTCTTTGGGCAAAATAAAGATATGGAAATGAATTGAAATGAAAGCTTATAGCATAAGGTATTATTTATGAAATGAGTATGAATGTATGCGTATTATACTATCTTTATATCTTGATGTTCATTACATGATCATGACTAACCAATTTGGTATGACATGATTGTGTAAGGTGACTATGGAATGCTATGTTATTTGCATTATTTTCAAACATTAAGATATATAACTGGCAGGTAAGTTGTGTTTAGATTTATACGATCTTACTAAGCTTTAAGTAAGTTTACCTTGTTGCTTATGGTGGCATGATTTGGCATTTATGTTTTGGTCATTTTGATGAGCTTTGTTGAGGAAATCTTGGCATTTAGAATGATGAACATATGTGGTTGTTAAGTATGAATATTGTGGCATGAATGATGATAAATGGTTGGGTATAAATTGTTGAATTGAGGTGCCAATTGTGACATATTGGTTAGGCACTTAGGATGAATGATTTAAGTTGTGTTTTGACATGTTTTTGGTGTATTTGAACAAGTTGAGGAATGGTTTGTGGCATGGTTGTATTAGAACTGAATGTTTGGAGTTGTAACTTGCCTTGTAGGGTATCTTTTTGGAAAATAGTCTAGCACATGACCGTGTGCCACACACAGGCATGTGGCATGACCGCGTGATCTGTATGACTTGAATGTTGATTGGTGTACATAGCCTCAGTAAGTTATACGGTCTAGATACACAACTGTGTGAATCCAGCTTACACAAACTCAGCCTGTTACATGGTCGTGTGACTTTTGTTAGTAGTTTTGTAATTAGGTCCATACAACTTCAGTTTGTTATATGGCTGATGACACGGCTGTGTGACCCTGTTATACACAACTTCAATTTGTTACATGGCTTAGGTACACGACCATGTAACTAGCTCTATACGGCTTCATCTTGTCACATGGCCTTGCCACACGAATGTGTGACCTATTTTTTGCTTTTTTACCTTTTTTTTTTAAGTTTCCAATTAGTCCTGAATTGATTCCAACTTGGTTTAAAAGCTTCGTAAGCTCGATTGAGACTCAATTTTGGTTTTTAAAAATATTATACTTATATTATTGAATGCTTTGTTGTTTGATCGAATAATTAAGTTGAATTTATAAGTAATAATTTTTAGTAAGTGAAGTAACATCTTATAGCTTAGGTCCGACAACCAGACCAAATATAGGGTGTTATAGACCATCAATATTATGGTTCTTTTTCTAACCGCCTGAGTTTGTATTCCTATACCTGCAATTTTGGTCACACTTGTGATTACTACATCTTTCTCAGCCTCAACCTTAATGTCTGCCTCATTCACGATCTCTCTTTTCTTCTCACCAGCCTTTAGATAGGTTCAGTGATGTTTGTAACAAAGTCCCCAACCACAAAAGAGAAATTGACATCAGTTTCAAGTTGGAGAGAAACATGTGTATCATTTAATGGAATAGTGAATGGATTAGGGTTACCTTTTCACAGTAGCCTCTACGTGGCATTCTAATCGAGATGTGGAAGAATCAAGAGTAGAAGGTTGTTGAGTGCATGATCAGTCTCAACAAGAACTTAGGCAATAACCTTTGTTGGCTCAAAAGATTTTTCTTGACTTGTTCTTGCTTGGTCCTCTTGGTTCTTTTTAGCATCATTGGCCTTCTCTTGGACCACCCCAAATGGTTCATCAACCCCTAATCTAGTTTTACGAGGAGATGAAACTTGTGCATCATCATCATGCAAAACTGTGCCTGAGACAGTGCCCACAGTTTTTGGCACTATTTAAGGACCTTCATGGATTTTAGGAGCATAAACTTCAGGGTCAGTAATGGCCCCCTTGGAGCTATGAACTTCTTGTATTTGTGTTTCTTCAGGTAGGGGAGAGGATTTATCAATGTTAGCCATGATAGTTTTCTAGTAGAGTTCTTCGAACATGAATAAGTGAAGAGAGCAAGAAAATAAAGAAGGAAAGGATTTCAATTAGGGCTTGGTTAATTTAGAGAATAGATATAAGTATTTTCCTCTAATGCAATCTCTATTTATAGGCTTCAATTTTATTTTTGCACTACCCCCTTTAAACATTTCCCTCTAAGAATTTGGAAAGAAATATTTTCCCAAATATTTGCCTCCAAAAGTAATGAAAATACCACCAAAATTAAAAATCAAAATTTTCAATCAAATCAGCTTTAATTTGCAATTCGAATATGTGTTATGGTTGTCTTCCCAACATAACGACCACATTCTAAACATGACAAACCTAAACTGAATTTCTCAACCTTTCAAACCTCGAAGCATTCAGTGGTTTGGTGAACAAGTCAGCCAATTGATTTTATGTTTTCACATATTTCAGCTCAACCTTCCCTTCTTCAGTGAGTTCTTTATTAAGTAGTGACATATGTCATTATGCTTGGTCCTTGAGTGCTAAACAGGATCCTTTGAAATGTTAATAGCACTCGTGTTGTCACAAAAATAGTGGCTATAAAAGTTGCCATATCATAGTCTGCAAGCATTTGCTTCATTTAAAGAAGTTGTGCATAGTAGCTCCTACTTGATATATACTCCACCTCAACTGTGGAAAGTGAGATGGATTTTTGCTTATTGCTATTCCAGGAAACTAAGTTTGAACCAAGGTAAATGCATCCACCAGATGTGCTCTTTCATTCATCCACATTCCCTGCTAATCTACACCATTGTATCCTACCAAGGACATAAAACTATCTTTAGATAACCCAATGTCACAATCTAGAGTGTCACTTATGCACCTGATCACCCTCTTGGTAGCTTTGACATGTGATTCCTTTGGATTGGATTGGAATCAAGCACACACATTCACAGTGAAGTTAATGTTAGGCCTGCTTGCTGTCAAAAGCTTTCAATCATACTTCAAAATGTGTATGGTCCTATAGGCATTCCTTCTGCATCCAAATTGAGTTTCACATTAGTTGACATAGATGTCCTAGCAGCCTTTGGAGATTTTAACCTAAACCTTTTAACAAGGTTCTTGTCTTACTTTTCTTAAGATAGAAATCATCATTGAGTTGCTTAATCTGGAAACTAAGAAATTATGACAATTCCTTAACAAGGCTCATTTCGAATGCACTTTTCACCACCTTTACAAATTCATCCTTTGTAGTGATAATGTGGCCTCAGTGTTTCTTAATAAACAAGGTTTTATCCATCGACCCTCTTTGATATCCTAGAATAAATTGTTTTAACCTTTCGTACCAAGCCCTAGGTTTCTGTTTTAGGCCATAGAGAGCCATCCTCAGCCTGTGTACATAATTTGGATGTGATGAGTTTTCAAAGCCATATGGTTGAGCGACATAGACTTCCTCCTTTAGCTAGCCATTTAAAAAGACATCCTTCGTGTACCTTTGATACAATTTGATGTTCAAATCTGTAACCACAACTAGAAGTAACTTTACAACCTCCAATCTAGTAACTGGTGCAAAAGGTCTCATCGAAATCTATACATTCAAACTGTGTATACCCTTGAGCTACCAGCCTTGCCTTGTTCCTTGTGATGCAACCATTCTCATTTGTTTTATTCTTGAAGATCCACTTTGTACCAATTACATTACCATGGACTGGTTTGGGAGCTAACTCCCAGACTTGGTTTTTTTTCGAACTGTTAAAGCTCTTTTTGCATTGCATGGATCCAATCAGCATCCTTTAAGGCCTATTCTATCTTTTTAGGCTCAATTTTGAGAAGTATAACAGACCAATTTGATCACATCTCTATAGTTAGGCCTTGATTTCCATCTAGTTCAAACACCACTTCGAAGGTCACAAATAACATCCTCTATTGAATGGTTCTTTCTTACTCTTACTGAAGGTTGAACAACTTTATTGGCATATGTAGAATCACTAATATCATCAACATATATGACTTCATGGATTTTTGAGTCCGATTGCTCGATCACCTTTTTCGTGTAAGAAATAGTAAACACAAGTTTAGTCACTTTTTGTGTCAGACATTCCTCTTCACTATTGGAAATCTTTTGAGTTGTTTCATCTTGTTGTTGGAAAAAAATCATGTTCGAAAATGATTTTCTTGCACAACGAAAAATAAAAATTTTGAAAGTCGAGTGGATTTGTGATATTTATAGCAATAAAACCTTAACTAAATTCACTATTGTGTTTTTGGATAGACGGATCCTTGTCGTTCTTGGCTTTCAAACAAATGGCCTTCTCCGCTATTCTTGTTCTACGAACAGCTTTGAGTGTGGGCTTGAATGATTTGAATCAAACATAGAATCACAAATAGTTCTCTTTTCTTTAGTGTGAAAACAAAAATCTCTTCTTTAATAGAAATATGCAAAAATTATTATTTTAGAAAATAAATTTAATGGTTTAGAATAAATTCTCTCTATTTTCAGGCAGAGTAACTGTACACCCTATACCCAACCCAATTGCCAGGTTTGAGTATCGAGTGTCACAAAATCCACCTTTCGAACTTGTAATCCCACATTTATCATACAAATTCATTCTAAATCTTCGATTGAAAATTTTTTTCAAAATAACTTCAAAAAAATTCTCTAATGAATAAGTACTAAAGTTTTATAATCACTTAGCCATACAAGGCCCATACATTAACATTTACTTCGGATTTAGACTTAACTTACACCATTACACTTAACCATTCCCCCGGGGTGTAGCCTCTAGGGTGCCCCTCTATATACATGATACAACAAATACGCCACTCATGTGAGCATGACGATGTTTGGCTTGGTCCCTTCAGACAACCCTCAAGTCATCTCGTGACCTTGCATACAAAGTAATACATTCGTATGTTTAGATGAACTTAGTGAGATTCTGCACAGTGATACTTATAAGAGACTTTAAATTTTTGGGTAGCTAAGAAAAGAATGCGGAATTTAAACTCCTTGATGGACTGAAGAGATCTTGCAGTTTGACTGATTTAACCGATGCCCCTACAATCTCCAACCTAATCGTTGGGGGTCATTTTGACTGATTTAATTTTTGGTGTACCTTCTCAATCCACCCTTTTTTGGGATTTGTGCCATCTAGCTCTATCCCAGGCTTCCATCTTGCCTTTTTGGCTCAACTCATCAAAGATAACCATATATGCGAATATACAGATTTTCTACTACTACTGACGGACTGGTTGATGTCTCTACCACAATGGCAGATCCTTTCTCTGATCCTCTTGTTTTCCACGTTGAACTCAATATACCCTTACCTTATTACCCCGACGATTATCTCTTTACAACTCAGCCAGTGCATAGACCCCTCTTTTAAGAAAAACCCTATTTAGTATCTTTATTGTGGTATTGAATATGAGATTAGTTGTGAGATAAACACAATTTTTCTATATGGACTCGTACCTATAAGATAGTTCCATAGGACTTTCCCACTTCGAAACTTTTGCCAAGATACTCCCAACAATGCATAATTCCTAGTGGACTATTTCCTTTTTAGGATCTTCCTTAGCGGACTTCTACATTTGATAGTCCTGAATGGACTTTCCTATTCTAGACAGTCCTGCCGGACCTCCACTTCCTTATTAATTTTCGAAGGATATTCTGCCCAAGATAGTCCTTAGAGGACTTCCCCCTTTAAATAAGTCCTTGATAGGCTTTTTACCCTTTTCTGACAACTTTTTTACCCAGGAACACTTAGAACTAAACCTAAAGAATCATTTAGTTACCTCATCGCAATTGATGGTTTACACGCCAAATCTAGTAAACCCTTAATTGGGGATACTTATTTTCAAATTCTCTTAAGGAAATACCCTTTATTTCGTATATGCCCGCCTTTAAAAAGCTTCTAACTATTTTTCTGACCCTCACATTTTGGTGGATTCTTTTATTTATCCGCTAACCAGCATTCTCAAATGCACCATAATCATTTTGTCAACCTACTTGCCATGCGAGTCATACTGTAACATCCCTAATTATGCCCTAATAGGCTTCCTATTCACCACTGGATCATGCCATGGCTAACCATGGTATTCTAATTCCCAAGAATCAATAAAAACCCTTCAAGGTGTCGCCTCGAAAGACCTGTATACCGTGTACATAGTGCCACCCGAAGGACTTATATACCGTTGTCACAATGTGGCCCCGAAGGACCGAACTCTATTGTATCCCTTATCAATTCATCCATTCCTCCATTCTGCCAATTTTCTGTCTTCACTAACTCGTTAAGTAACTCCCTCCATACCCCACATTTTATAAGAATACATCTCACACATAAAAATACACATATTATTATGATATGTATTATGCCACTTAACAATATGTCATTACGCAACCATATTAAACATCAGAAAACATACTAGCAAGCATCCATGTATTTATATAACCTTATGCATACATAGCATACTCGTACATCATGATCACACACAACCATGGAATTTATGCAAAACTCGCAGTAATCATACGAGCAGAACATTCTAGTATAACAACCCAAACAACACCTAAATAGAGTACAAAATCTCACCTGAATTCCTTCGTCCTTGCCAGCTTAGATTGTTCGAACGCCAAAGCCTCCTTCGTCCTGCCAGCTAAGCATGAAAACACATATACCAAATTAAATCGAAGGTTTTCAACTTAAAACTAAAAATCCAATAGTTTGCAGGAGCTTTACAATAATTTTAAAAATTCTCACTTTTCACAATACATGGAGATAGAAAATCTAACTCGATATTCGAATTTCTTACTTCTTGGTCCCAATCCTCACGATCACTACAGCACGCAGGATTCTCCTTAACTTTCTCTTCTTCGGAGCAATTGAAGAAGACGATGCAGATGAGAAGAAGATTATAAGCAGAATTGAGTATGATTCTTTTTATGAATTTTCCTTCCTCACACACACATATATACCCCAAAGTGGCACGGTGTCGATAACCCAAAATAACCGTCCATCTCCCATTATTTTGTGTCCCACTAAATAACCATCCGGTTCCATCTTAATTGAACCAAAATTAGATTTCAATTAATTATCATCTAACGACCAAAATTTCTAAGTTTTTTAGTCGAGCCTGTCGACTCACTATTTAATTCAATTAACTCCCCCTTTCTTTCATGATTCTGAACTTTAATGAGAACTAGGTGTGATAGTAGCTATAACAGTTCATTTTTTAATGGTGACAAAATAGTGGTTTCGAGACCACAAATTTTCATCGTGTCGACCCATAAATATTAGTCATAGAATATTTACAGAGTCATTATATTCGTATTAAAATTTGGTTAAGAGATTTTAACGTTTAGATAGTTAATTTAAGAAAAAGGACTAAATTTGAAAGAGATGCAAAACTTAGTGATTATCATATTTAATTGATTAAATAGCTTAATTACTAAATTATAAAAGACCTATGCAGTAATTAGTCTCTAGTTATTAATGTTGGATGACATTATGAATGAAAATCATAAAATAATACATGTTTTAATGGTAAAATGATAAATAACATAAAAATTAAAACAAAATTAAATGAAGAAAAAACATTTTCTTCTTCATTTATCCATATTGATGCTGAAACACCATTGAAGAGAGCTCCAAGCTTTGGCTTCATCTTTCCTTGTGCATGTGAGCTCATTTCTCATCTATTTCTTGTAATTTTTATGTTTTTGAGATCGTTGCAACTAGGTCCAGCTAACTCGTAGCTTCGTTTTTGAATCTGTTAAAAATTTTAGAAGTTTCCATTAATGAATATTAATTTTTTTTTATGATAACTATGTGTTTGAAGCTTTGATTGAGGTATTTGGTTATTTTGTGAAGTGATTTTTTATTAGATTTTGATTTAAGAATTAAATTGTTAAAATGTCAAAATTTCAAGGTTTAATGGTGAATAAGAGGTGTTTTGTAGACTGCTTTGAGCCTTGACTATTTGGCTATAAATTTTGACTTGAGAAAATGGTTAATTTGATGATTTTTTAGTTAAGTGACTAAATTGTAAAAGTTGTAAAAGTTAGGGGCAATTGTGTAATTTCAAAAAATAAAATGGTACAAAATGTAGAATAAATTGGAATATGAATTGTAAGCTAATAATTCAGAAATTTTACATTTTAGATTAAGACCCTATTGATTTACGTGGAAAAGAAAATATTACGGAATAGTACCTGAACTTCTACATTTATTACAAGTCAGTCCAGGTAAGTTCAAACGGTTTATAGTCTAATATCTATATGAATTGTTTGATGATATAATATGATATAATGGATATTAATAGTTTTTTTGATGATGTAAAGTTGTTTGAGAAATGTTATTGGATTTCGATATTTGGATCGGATGAACGTGAGATAGAGTACAATTGAATGATAGTGTATTATGTGGGGATTTGAGTGGAGATTGATGTGGTGTGATTCATATATTTTTTTGGAGTATGCTGAGATTTAGCATTTTTTGCGAACTCTCGTGTTATACTATCTTGTTTTGGTGTGTTATCGGTTAGATTAGCTCTTATGAGCGTTTGACATGTTTCGGTTGGATTACTTGTGTACTCATATCTGTAAGTCGTTCATCAAATCGTAAATTATTGTATTATAACTTATATAATGAGTTGGAATGGTTTAACATGTAAATGATATCTAGAATTGATTCTATTGTGGATATATATATTCCCCGAGACTATTGTTGATCTTGGATTTGAACTAAGCAATTCACCAATTGACTTTGTGGATGGTAGAAACACTTGTAGTTGAGTTATTATTGATTGAATTGTTGTATTTACTTTAGTAAGATTTATTGTTTCTGTACAACGAACTTACTAAGCATCAATGAGCTTACTTGTGTTAATTTCTGTTGTTATAGATACTTTTGAAGGTTGGACGATCGAATCAGCACTCAAGTCACACTATCCATCCATTTTTGGTAGATTTTGAACGTTTGTTTTGGATTATATGGCATGTAATAGGCTTGTTTTATCATTAATTTTGTTTTGGCATGTATACATATATTAAACCTAAATGCAAGTTGATAATATGAGTACCTTTACTAGGGTTTGTCGTCCCCTTCATTAACATGAAGGACTTTTGTGCCTCTCCCATATCGGGTCCAATTACAAGTACTTCCTGGGTTTTTAATTCAATACTTTATAATTCGATGCAACCCTATATTTATTTTTCTATTCCCTAAAATAAACATCTCAATATATTTCCAATTAAATAATTTTCTCAACCCAATTCTAATTTCGTTAAAATCATGATGACTTTATCGTAAAAAAATCCATGAGAAAATATATTTAATATTTCTTCAGTCAATGGTTCAGTATGACCAAATGATTTATTTTCGTTTTTTAATATCATTTAATTCAAAAAACATAAATTCATTTCCAGGTCATTTTCATTTTTATTTTCATGTTGGAGAAAACCACATTCATTTCCAAATGATTTCATTTCTCCATTTTCATTTTGGAGAAAATTATAATCATTTACAAATGTTTCCCTTTTCTCCCTTTTTATCATTTCTATTCATTTGATTCAACATGCAATTCATTTCTGGTTTCAACAAACTAGTGGATGGATCAATTGGACATAAGCAATTAAGGCTCAAATGATTGATAATTAAATTTTAGCTTTTCGCCTTTTAATTATAAACTCATTTAGTCACGAGTTATTCCACTATAGTATCGTGACTGAGCTCTCCCCAATGACATACCATAATGAAAGCAACTTAATTAATGCTCATCCAATGATCTTGTCATAAGTGTGTTACCCTCATAGGATATCTTTAATCTTTTTGGGATAATATTCATTCTCCCAATATGATCCTATTTTATCTCATGGTAACCATTACGTCTTCCTTCATGAAAAGTCAAAATTCCTATCAAGTAGTAATCAAGTTATTCATCACAAAGACGAATGACCAGTGGCCACGTTTACTTTTTATCACCATGTAATGTCAATGAGAGGATATTATCTACCCATGTATCGGGCTATGAATTCCACTGTTGTGAATGACGCAACATACTGTAGAAGTCGTACACCCAATGCACCAACTTTTGGTTCCTTATCTATTCGAACTCATGTTTTTACTTACATCAAAATGTATGAGTCACGCATACATAATTCGTAATCCACTCAGGATTTAGGTATGCCAGACTATGAATGTCACAAGTGAATAAATCCATAAACAAATTCAAAGTCTATTCTTCTTGGGTCTAGTCTGATGTAATATCAGTCTAGTTAGTCACATCTATGTCTCTATCTTCTGGGATTCATTCGCCCTGATACCAAGACAAAGTATCTCCCCAGTTGGACTGGATAAACGACATATTAGTCTTTCAATCAGTTTGATCATTTTTTATTAGACTAATGACATGTTTAAGTTCATCTACTAATAAAAGTTATCTTTTCGTCTTACGATCCAATCACGTAATACCGCTTAGTATTAGTTTAAACATTAGACAACCAGTGAGTAATATTTGCTTCTATTTTTCTTTGTGTGCAAAAACCACATGAGGAAAACTATACAAAGTATATTAATGTAATCAATGGATTTATTTTATTAACCAATCTGTCAAAAAATTTACAAGTTTACAAACGAATATACTACACTCAAGGCACCAGATCCAACACTTGCACCACAACATTAATTGAATTTATGATCTTTTTGAAATGCTTATTTTAGACCCTATATGCCTTGCTTCTGTTTGAGTGCCCAAGGAAAACTCCTTCATTACTCTTTGCATAGTCACTTACCTTGGTATTTCATATATCTAAGGATATAACACACACTATCATATATGTGAAAATATTTAACATTAGGTTTCTTTCCATGCCATAATTCATATGGAGTTAAGTAGGTCTTTGGTCTCAAGTGGACTCTATTGATGAAATAAGCAGTAATATGGACTACTTCAACCCAAAAATTATGAGCTATCCCCTTACTGTTTAGCATAACTCGAGCCATCTCCTGAATGGTTTTATTTTTCCTTTCTACCACTCCATTTTTCTAAGAAGTCTTGGCAATAAAAAATTCATGAGCAATGCAACTCATTTTAAAACTTAACAAACTCTTGATTTTCAAACTCTTTGCTATGATCACTCCTAATTTTGATAATGGCTTTAATGGTTCTCTATTTTCTTATCATGAGCCTTTTGCAGAGTTTATATTCTCTAAAGATGTCTAATTTCTTCTTCAATAATCTCACCCAAGTGTAATGAGAGAATTCATCCACACATACTAGCATGTACCTATTGCCTCTAATGCTCTCAGTTTGCATTAGTCCAAAAAGATCCTTGTGAAAAAGCTAAAGTGGAGTTGTGGTTTGAACCTGTACCAATAATTTATGGGACTCCCTATCATGCTTCCCTTTAAGGCAATCTCTGTAGACTTTAGATATAGTTCCTCCAGGTTTTGGCAAGCCTCGAATTGTATCATAATGTACAAATCTTTGTAAGCGTTGATAGTGAATGTGTCCCAACTATAACAACCTATTTTTAGTAAAATCAGAACAGTAGTTTCAGGACCACAAATTCGATGAGTAAATTATTATTTTATGATTATTTTAATGTCTATGGGATGTGAGTAAAGTCGTATTAAAATTTGTTAGGAAATTTTGATGTTTGCATGATTAATTCGTGAAAAGGATTAAATCGTAAAAAGTGAAAAAGTAGAGTTCGTTAGTTAAAATGGATTAAATGGTCATGGAAAGGGAAGCTAATGGATTTATATGGCCATTATACCATAAAAAATGTCAGTGGATGTGCATGGACAAAATGTTAATGTAATTTTTAATTATTAATAAGGTTAATAAGGTAATTTAGTAAATAAAGTTCATATTTATTAGGTAAAAGCTATCATCTTTCTCATTTTCTTCATGCTTTAATCGAAACCACCATTAGAAGGAGAGCTTAGAGCATTCGATCAATCATGTCTCTTGCATGGTATGATTTTTAAGTCCGTTTTTAATGATTTTTATATTTTTGAGGTCGTTTTAGCTTAACCTAGCTAGCCCAGGGATCAATTTGTAAAATTGTCAAAGATTGAGGGTTATGCCATGAATGTTTTCGTGTGGCTCTTGATGTTTAATGATAGATTATGAGTCATTTTTGATAAATAAACAAGTTTTGTAAAGTAATTTTTGATGAAAATTACATTTAGAGACTTATTTGTAAAACTAGTAAAAGTTCAAGTTAAATTTATGAAATGATGGTTTGTATGGGTTGATATAGGCCCCTAATGAAAATGCTAATAGTAATTTTGCATAAATATGAAATGTGGACTAAACTGAATACTAGGGTCATTAAATGGATTGAATTTGTCTATTTAGATCAATATAGATCACGTGACTTAAATAGTGGAAAAGCTACAGCCTCGGATTAGTTCGACTTCATTTTTAAGCCCTAGTTGTCGAGGTAAGTTCGTAGTTTTTTAATATGTAAACGAATTTCTATTTGTGTACTTATATTATGATGTTTTAATTATTATGTTTTTAGAAGATTATTGTTGAATTGCCCATACGTGCCCCTATTTGTACTTCAGTGCCCCTGAATTGCACATACATGCCCCTGTTTGTACTTCAGCACCCCTAAATTACACATACGTGCCCCTGTTTGTACTTCGGTACCCATGAATGCACTTTTGTGCCCCTATTTAGACTCCGATAACTCTAAATCGAATAATATATGAATCGTATTCAATTATTTTTAGATTAAATGATATATTATGTTCTTATTAAGCTCTATAAGCTTATTTGTTCTTGTGGATTGTTTTGTCGATCATCGTTGCTGACATTTTAGAATGATCAAACCTTCAGCTCACACTATCCATCGATGTTGGTAGTTTTTTTTATAAACTTATGTAGTTCAATTTGTGGTTGAAATGTATAGGATGTTTTAAAGTGGTGTTTGATGAATATGTAAATAGTAACTAAATGTGTTTGTGTTTTGGTGTCGTGTATGCATAGTAGGTTATAATGCTTGTTTTAGACAGTACTTTTGGTTACTTTTGATAATAGATGAGAATGGTTTGTTAGTATCATCTGATGGTTTCTGTCATGGAGTTACTTCATGTTGTATGTTTAATAAGTTTTTGGAACTAGTAGTTGATGAATGGTAAGTGGTAAAATATTGGTTTGTTGATTTAGGACTCTTGAATTAATATTTATATGTATGTTTTCATAGGGTTTTGATGCATTGAATATGTGCACAATTGGCCTAAAGGATCATGCATGAATTGGTTTTGGGAATAGCTTGATTTTAGGCAAATTTTAGGTCCACACGGTCTGAGACACGGGCGTATGACTCAGCCGTATGTGACATACGACCTAGTGACACGGCTGTGTGTCTCATGTAGGTTCCTTTGCATGCAAGTCAGTGAGTTACATGGCCTAACATACAGCCTAGAAGACGGGCGTGAGAGGCAATTTCAAGAGTTACACAACTTGGCACATGGCCGTGTGGCCTTAATCAGAGAGTTAGACGGGTGAGGACACGGGCTGGGACACAACCATGTGTCCCTAGTTCAAAGGTTACATAGCCTGAGACACGGGTGTGTGTCTCAGCCGTGTGAGGCACACGACCTGGCCACACGGCCGTGTGACCCATGTATTTAACTTTTTGTAACTTTTCCTTAGACTTTCCTAATGTTTTCAATTTAGTCTCGAATTGTTTCTAAGGTATTTCTAGGGCCTCAAGGGCTCGATTTAGGGATGGAATGTATATGTATGATTGATTTATAACATGTTTATGATAGTGAATGAAATGTATGTTTAAACGTTCTGTTTGTACGATAATGCTTCATAACCCTAATCCAGCGACTGATACAGGTTAAGGGCATTATACCAACTTCTCATGCCACACCTTTAGATCAAACAATTTTGCTTTGCTGCACCTTGATGGTAGTATAACTTTATAACAATTTTCAAAAGTCATGGCACCCTTCATGATTTCTTCATTATGCCTTGAAGTTACCACACATCCCATGATCACAAAGCTGGTTAATGCTGACCAGTTTAGCTTTTAAACCATTAACGTATAACATATTTTTAAGACTAGGCATCCCATTAACTGTAAGTGTCCCTTTGCCACAAATCTTTTCCTTTTTTCCATTCCCAAAAGTAACACTGCCCTAATAGCTTTCAACTAAATTATTTAAGCATGAGAAGTTACCAATCATATGGCGAGAGCAGTCATTGTCAAAGTACCATACATTATCAATTGAATCTTTAAGTGACTAGTGACATTGTTGATCTTTTCTTCTCCATACAAGTTTTTCTTTCTTTCTCACTATAATAGCCCGATTTTCAGTGGTACCAAAAAATATGGTGTTGGAATCTCATTTTCGTAAATTGAGTCTTTAAATATTAAGTATTAATATTTACAAGATTAATGTAGTAATATATTAAATTTTAGTTTAGTAATTTTATTGAATTGGTGATTAATTAAGGTATAGGGATTAAATCGTAAAAGTTCAATCACAATAGACTTTTATATCGTTATAGGACCAAAGTGGCAAATAAACCATTTTGTGTTATGAGTTGATGGATGATGATGGAAGTTTCCACTATCTTTAGTTAATGATGATTAGTTTATGGTTAATTAAGGATTTATTAAATTAAACTTGATTAGT
>JABEZY010259900.1:0-12163 GCA_013467495.1 Gossypium gossypioides | reverse complement strand
TTTCATATTTTCACATATTTCATTAATTTATTAAACAATTACTTGGTTTTAACAACAATTTTATGTAAAAAGGTGATGAATTATATAGAAAAATCCTATATATTTTTCCGTTTACAAATACCTAGCAAACCCCAGAAACATTTTTAGGTTGTTTCCATTCCAGGACTGTTTCAATCTTCTTTGGATCTACTCGGGTACTCTCTGCAGATACAACATGACCTATAAACATAACTTCCTTGAGCCATAATTCACATTTACTCAACTTGGCGTAAAGATTCTTTTCACGGAGGATTTGTAAAACCTACCTAAGGTGCTCATCATGTTCATGTTCCATTTTGGAATAAATTAGGATATCAACAATAAACACTACAACGAACTGATCAAAGAAGCATTGAAACACTTAGTTCATTAGATCCATCAAAGAGGAAGGAGTGTTGGTTAATCCAAATGACATTATGAGGAACTCATAGTGGCTACAACGAGTTCTAAAAGCAGTTTTAGGCACAACGAGTTTTAGGCAGTGTTGGTAATACCTCAATCTTAGATCTATTTTGGAAAACATAGTTGCACCCCAAAATTGATCGAATAGATCATCTATTCTAGGTAGAGGATATTTATTTTTGACAGTCAACTTGTTAATCTGTCGATAATCTATACGTAACCTTAGGGAACCGTATTTCTTTTTCACGAATAGGACTGAAACTCCTCATAGAAAAATGTTGGGTCTAATAAACCCGCGATATAAAAGCTCCTGAAGTTGGATTTTTGGTTCTTGCAATTATTTCGGTGCCATGAGATAAGGAGCAACAGACATTAGAACGGTTCCTAGTAACAATTCAATGTCGAATTCTACCTCATGATCTGAGGGTTATCATGGTAACTCCTTGAGAAACACATCTGGGAATTCCCTAACGGTTCAGATACTATCTAGGGTAGTATTATTGATATTCTCATCCATTACATAAGTCAGGTATGCTTCACATCCCTTGCGAACTAACTTCTCGGTGACCATAGCAAAAATTACATTTGACAGATAGTCCCTATGCTCCCCAACCATAACAATCTCTCATCCTCAATTGTTTCCAAAGTTACCCTATTAAAGGCACAATCTAAGCTAACTTGATGTTCAACTAACCAGTCCATGCTCAAAATTAAATCAAACTCCCCAAATGGTAATTCCATTAAATTTACAGAAAACACTACCCCTTGAATCTCCAACAGGCATCTCCTATAAACTTTATTTACAACAATGGATTGTCCTAAGGGGCTTACTACAATTACATCAGTAGTGATTTCCTTTACTCCAACTCCCAGTTTTTCAGAAATGTTACAAGAAACGTAAGAGTGGGTGGATCCTATATCAACTAACGCAAAGTATGAGACAAAATTAACAGTAAAGATACCTACAATAACATCAGAAGCATCCTTCTCTTCACGACCCTTAATGACATAGACTAGGGAATTTTATCTAGCCTCGGTTTGATTTGTGCCTGTTGCAACCGTATTTCAACTCCTATTCTACCCCCAACCTCTCGGAGATAACTAGCCCGCCCTCTGATTTTGGGCCTGGTTTTGGGCAAGAGCTTGAGTCTCTTCTGTTTGTCGGGGACAATCCTTTAGCAAATTCTCCATCAACTCACATTTTAGATAGGTGCCCTTCTTCTTTCAACACTCACCCAAGTGGCACCATCCACAAATTTTACAGTGGTAAACCTCATCCCTAGTGTTAGCCACTATGCCCCTTTGTTGTGGTCTACCCTCTCTAGCTCGTTTTACAGGATGAGAGTTCCAACCAGCGGAACTCAAATCTATTTTAATCGAGACTTTAATTTTCTCCCATTACTCAAGATTTACTTGTTTGATTTCCTCTACAATCTTAGCTTTCTCAACTAGGTTTTCAAATACTCATTGTTGGTATGGAGCAACTAGTATCTTAAGGTCAAATTGCAGCCCATTTTCGAATCGTACACACTTGTCTTGTTCCATGGCTACCATACATTGAGCATATCGACTATGCTTCAAGAATTCAGCCTCATACTTTGCCACAGACTTGTCACCTTGCTTTAGCTCGATAAACTCGAGCTTACGGCCTCCATATATCTCGTGCCCAGAAACTTCTTCTAGAAGGCCTCTTAAAATATTGCGAATGATCTGCTCAGCCAATGTACTTCTTATCACGGACTACCATCAGCGACAAGCCTCCTCCCTAAGCAATGACACACTGCCCTTCAACTTCTGCTCTAGAGTATGGTTTAAATCCTCTAGAATCCTTTCTGTCGACTCCATCCAATACTTAGCTACAGCAAGATTCATACCAATAATTCCCTTAAACCTTTCTACCTTGTTTGGTCGAAGTCTCTTCGCAACAGATCCTTGGCTCCCCGATCCAGTTTGGGATCCAACAACCCTTTGCAAAACTCGCAATATCGCCTAATTCATTTTGTCATCACCATTTTCGTAGCCTCCGCCACCATTAGTGATGGAGCTTTCAACATAGTCCTCTTCAGGGATCGACTTCTCTCCCTGGATAGTGGGTAACTCTACAGTTGCTACCCTACAAGGCCTACCCCTACCATGTCTGCCTTGAGTATTCATAATAATTGTGAAAGTCTAAGAAGTTTAAAGTTTATCTAAAGTTTTCATGCAAAAATTTAAACATTAGTCTTTATTCATAATCTAGAGTGTATTGTATGTCTACAATTCTAATAGTAGCTAAAGTAGGACCAGTGTTGGAGTCTCGGAGATAATTTCCCGTAGAAAATAAAATTTTTAAAAGAATTTTGTGGCATGGTTTTTCCCAGAACAACCTTTTATGCATGCATGCGAATTTATAAAAAAATTTACAGTCCGAGTTTAGGAAACCACAGCTCTAGTACAATAGGCCCAATTTGTCACACCTCAAGTTAAGCGGGTCTAATATTAAGGTGTATAATAGTAAAATAATCTATCTGCCAAAGTATAATCTGCCTAATTACCTATTTTGGCATATACGTGTGGGTATATAGCAACTGTCGCGTGTGAATATGATATGTGAATTGTGCAAATATACACTTCAAATCAAGTAATAAAGTTATAAGTAAGATCGTCACCATAGGAATCGGATTAGGTATAAGAGTGATCAAGTTATTATAATGAATTATGATTACTACTATGGAAAAAAGAAAGATAAGTATGCAGTGGTGATTTAAAGGGATAATAATGTGTGCTAAATGTGTACTACCCAATAGTGGAAAATGCTCAGGCAAAGCAAGAGTAAAAATGCAATGAAAATTAAGAGAATAACTATGAGTATAATATGTAACGAACAAGTAAATAACTAAATATGTTATGGCAAGATACTACGACAAAGGATAGAGGATATACGATGTTGATTTGGAAGGATAGGATTACTAAGAATCTACCCTTCCTATCAATAATGCCTCAGCAAAATCATACTCAATCTACTGCTCAGAAGAGTTCTAAAGTGGTCTGTTTCTTTCAAGAGCAAAACCTCAAGTGATATATGTCTATACACCTTTAGCATGGTATCCTACACCTCAAGCTCTATTTCTAGAGTTTACCACAAGTATCGGTTGAGTACTTGCTCATATCATTCACTTTCATTCCAACTAATCCAACCTTTTCAGAATTAGATTAGTTTATGGACATGCTGTACAACCGTCTATGTCTAGGGATTGCACGCATTTAATTTAGAAATAAAAACAATTGAATGAAACAGTAAATTAATTCAGATCTATGCTTCAACCATTAAAGAAAATAAAGGTTTCATCATGTAATCTCAACCCTATGAGATTTAGTTCATGGGCTGGAAAGTAAAATTCAAAAACAAAATTATCATCCAAAATCGTTCAAATCAAATCAATTCACGGGAGAATAGATTAAGAAAGAATGGAAGAACTTTGGGAAAATAGCTTTCGCCAAACCAATCCACAACTTAGCAGCACAATGTCCTGTGGTGGCTGAGGGGGACTACCTTCAATTTCCTCTTTTCCTCTCTACTCAACCGCTACCCTCTATTTTTGCCTACAGATCTTCACCTCTTTAGTTTCCTCCTTTGGCTTTTTACAAGTTGTTCTTCCTAGGGTAAATCCAACAGTCCACGATATCTGCTCCTATTTTTTATGTAGATTTTTCTGGTAAACGTAGAGTTGGGCTGAGATTGGTATACATTAAGTGTTGACTCAATATTCTTCCTAGAATTGCCATGACCTACAAGGTGGCAAACTGTCCAACCTTTTACCCCAACATATCTTTATTCATTTATTTCTGTCTCCACATCCTGCACCTGTCAAACCACCAAACACAACCCTTCCATACGCAATTAATAGTACCTAGCATTTAAACACAGTCTAAGCTCCTAATACAATGATAAAAATACTAATGAAATGTCTTAAAATGCCACTAAATGTACCCAAGTACAAGCAATTAGCTAGGTTTAAAGGTATGAAATATAACTCTTTCTAATAGTTATCACACCCCCAAACCTGAGTTATTGCATGTCCTCAAGCAAAATATGCATAAGTGCATTTATACAACAATATTGCCAGCGCATATACCCATCTTGTACTGCCAGTCTATTCAAAGATCAATATATACATAATTTCTCTACCCTTTTCTTTCTCTAAAAACTTGTTCGAGTTTCGAAGGTTCAATTTAACAAACGTAGTGCAAAAATTTGCTCCCTAAAAACAAAATTTCCTAAGTTCCATGTATGTTCTAGCCATAGCAAATGTCTCCTAATTTATTCAGTTCTTTTGTTTCCTAAACTTAAGTTACTCTTTCTCTAAGCATCATTGAAATGTATAAATCATTTATATTTGTTGTTTTTTTCCATAAAAATTTATTATTATTAGGGAATTTAGCATGTCATAGAATTTTTTGACTTGACAATCACAATGGAGCATACACTGAATTACCAAGTACTTAATCATATCAAAATTTAAATAGAAATCACTATTGAAGCTAAGGCTTTTGTCTTAGAAGATGGATGGAGCAAACAACTACCTCCTTAGCTACTCAGCCTGTTACTATAGTGGAGTGTCGTTAATTTATTTTTATTACACACTATTAATTAAACTCACCTTTCTAGTCAACAACATGATGGAGCAAACAAAGTGGTGTTGACTTACTCGGTAATTCTAGGCATTGGTGTAACACCCCTAACTCGTCTCCAACATCAGATTAGGGTTACGAAGCATTACCAAACAATCAAAAAAATTTTAACATCATAACATTAAATAAATTAAACTTATTAAAAACCAATCAAGCATATGCATTTCGTCCCTAAATCGAGCCTTCGAGGCCTTAAAAATAACTTAGAAGCAATTCGATACTAATTTGAATAAAAATAGAAGATTTCGGAAAAAGATGCAAATTTTGAAAACAGGGGTCCCAGAGCCGTGTAACATAGCCCAGGCCATGAAACAATCGAATAAGGGACACACGGCCATGTCTCGGCCCATGTCCTTACCCATGTAACTCACTAAGTTGGGTCACACGGCCGTGTTGCAGGCCATGTGCTAGGTCGTGTAACTCTCTGACTTACCACATACGGTCGTGTCGCAGGCTGTGTGCTAGGTCGTGTAACTCACTGACTTAAAGATCTAGGATTTTACAAATGACACACGACCATGTAGCTAGGCCGTGTGCGTCACACAGTCGTGTGACAGCCCATGTCTCAAGCCGTGTGATCCATAAATTAACCCTAAATTCAAGCCATTTATGGCTAAATCATACCTATCCAACGATTCCATTTGTGCACACATTCAAAAGACTTAAACATCATTCTAACACATCTAAACATACCATTTCAATCATTCTATTCCCTCTAACCAATATGTCATTCAAAGGCACCACATTTATACTATAACATCATTAACCACACAATTCAATATATCCATACTTCAAGCACAAAACCTAGTTCATTTATTTACCAAATGATATCAAATTTGAACATTTAACAAAAAGGAGTCTTATATTTCAAGTACCTAAAAGTGGTAAAAAATGACCTAACTTGACAAGGTATTAAAAGTCCATTAAACCAAACATGAACATCCAAAGAAAATACATACCAAATTGACCATTAACATATCCAAAAACTACCAATACACAAAGTCCTATACATGCCAAATAATCATAGGAAACATATCACACAATTATCTTCTTTCTACTCATTTGAGGGCATGCATAGTTACTAACATCTTATATGAATACACATCATTTAAGATTTCATTGGGAGATATGAAAATGAATGAACTTGGCACCATTTAAATATGAATCAATTACCAGAACTACACTTACAACCCTATTACATGCCATTTATAACCATTAACCAAAATAACTAAAAATACAAATATGACAAATAGATAGTGTGATGATACTTTGGCAAGATTCCAATCGGCTAAGCTTTTCAGTAATCTACAAGACAGAGGAAACGATTACGTAAGCATTTAATGCTTAGTAAATTCGTATAGGCAAAACTTAACTTACCAATCATATTAAATTAAACAACCAAACCTACTCTTATCAAGTTGTATGCCAAACTTCCTTTCCTATACACATCACCTCATAATGTTAGTAAATATATCATTACATATAAATCCCAAATAACTCATGGCATATACATGATAAACATTTAGGCTTCATCCATAATCAATCACCTATACATATATCCTTTACACATACTTTCCATTGAAATCATATGATTAATAGATAGTAAGTAAACAATACATCTATAAAACATAACATATATTAATAAGTAGATTCCATGCATATTTCATCCATCACTCGATAAATTTTCAACTGTTCTCATATTGTATATGCATATTCACTTTTGTTTTCTGTCATATGAACATTAGTAATATTAAATTTTTATACATGTCTTTCCATTAACCTTTACTTACCTGTTGAACCGTATAGAATAACATTGGATACTTGGGAATGATCACACATAGTGTGCCTTTTTGTGTAACTGTAACATTTCCTTTCCATTAATGCTCACATGAGCTGTGGGTTGGAATGTTAACTACAAGATGCTGCTCACACGAGCTGTGGAGTATGCGCAACAAATGCAGGACCTCAACCATCAATACAACATCCAAGACCAGCACCCGAAACCATATAACCCTAATGACATGCCATTTGTATTCGAAGTATTCACAAGGTTCAAATAGGACTTTTACATCTCAAATCCTTTATTTCAATTGCTTTATAACATTTCTATATACCATCTTGAGTTTCACATTTATAAATTACAACATTAGATCAGCTAACCTTCCAACAATATTTATAATATCATTAATCAAATCAAGATTACAATTCACATAATTATACATAGTAATCCATCCAAAACATCAAATGAAAAAATTAATCTCTATATGAACTTACCTGTACCAAAACGATGTCCTAACTTGATCCAACAACTAATCCGCTATATTGGCTATCCAGCGATTAGTGTCCATTTGAGTGGTTTATTGATTATGCATCAAAAATCAGCTTGGTTGAATGTTTTCCCCACCTATCCATTGCTATTCGGTTATGAAAAGAAAGAATGAAGAAGATGATAATTTTTATTAGGTTTATTTTAGTTTTAATTATTTAATTACTAATGTAACCTTTAAAATTCATGAAATTTACCATGCAACATATCAATGAATATCCACCAACTTCAAATATGGTATAATTACCATTCAAGTCCATTAATTCACCTTTTCACAGCTATTTGATCCATTTAACTAATATAATTCAACTTCTGCAGCTTTTATAATTTAGTCCTTTTCAATTAATTAACTATTTAAACATTAAAATTTCTTAACCAATTTTTAATATAACACTAATAACACTCTGTAAATATTTAATAAAATATTTACGGGCTCAGTTTATAGAAACAATGTCTCAATACCTCATTTTCTAAAACCATTTAACTTTAAGGACATACCAATTGAACCTAATTATTCTTTCATTTAACGTAAATCATTAAATCAAAATTTATTATTACACTATATTTGACTCGTAAATATTAAGTAATAATATTTAAGGACTTATTCGTCGGATTTGTGGCCCCGAAACCACTGTTTACGACACCACTGAAAAACGGGTTGTTACAATTGGAGTGTTTACTGTCCTTTATTTAATAATGCTGAGGCAATATGACTGAATTTGACTTCCAAAAGTCCCTAAGTTCATCAGAAGATACTCACTATAATCCAAAAAAAAAAACTAAGCATAAGACATTTCATTTTTAGAAATGAATTTTCAAGCAACCAATCCTAAGCTAAATTCACCTAATCCACTGTCACATGTTCTTGGTGTATTAAAGAATCTAAGCTCATCATCGAACATCATAAATATAGATTGTACTCCTCATAGGCAAACAATACTTAATAGTTGCATTGCAATGGAAAAACAAATTTAACTATACTAAAATGATCATACAAACTAAATATAAAGTGCAGCCTAAATGCACAACACACCTCTAAACCTAAGGGATGCATTGTCCTCAATGCATGACCAAATATATAATAGAACAACCAAAAGAGAAATTTGTACAACAATCGTCATGGAAAAAGAAATGAAATGCAAGATGCATGAAAGAAATAGAATGTAGGTACTTCATTCTGCCCGACAAGTGGATTTACGGGCACTAACTTTATATCGCCACTTCCTATTTTTGGGGTTCATTTCTTCCCCTTCCTTATCAGTTTCTGTGAGCTCATCGATCAGACGATCAATGTCACGGTCCTGTGCAGTTACGAAAGCTGGTGGCGAAGGTGGAACAGGGTCCTTACCTTTGGTGGTGGCAGTAGTGGTAGTGTCATCCTTTTCTTCTTCATCATCCTTTTCAACATTTAAGGATGTCATCTTTTCGGGATCTTCAGTAGCAGTTAGAGTGGGCTTCTCGATAGTAGTTTGAGTGGCCTTCTCGGCAGCATAAGAAAATGGGAGCAAAGTGGCAAGGAATATAGGAAATTTTGGCATTGGCTTTGTAAAATTCTTTTTGCAGGGATCTCCTGATAGCCAAATCCCTACTCCTCACATAAGCCCAATATTGAACTTGTTGCTGCTGGGCTTGGACCATCTCTTCAGCCAGGTGAAACTGCTAAATTTCAAAAAGGGACATCCTTTGCTCCAACTGCTTTAAGGAGTGCAACATTTGCTGTTCGAGGGAGCTACAAGAAACTAAAGGTGCTGTCGTGGGAGAATACGCAGCAGCAGAAGTAGTGGCCCAACTATGCTGAGTTACCTTGGCAGCATCAATGCCTTGGATCTTGGCAAATATGGTCTTGGACAGTCCACCCTTGTTAGGGGTGATATCCTTATCCGTATTAAGAGGGACTTGGACAGTTCAACATAGAGCAGTAATAAGGGAGTGGAAGTTTAAGCTACCAGCATTCTTCTCAATACACCGGTGTACCCCCTGAAAAATGATCCCACCGACATTAATTCTTCCCCCTTTTATGATGGAGTGTGGTAAAAGCATCCTCTTCTTTGAAACAGTTGTATTTTGCCTAGCCAGCATAAGTCGGCTCTTCAGAAAATGATACCGCACTTTCTTAATAGGCTTCAACTAAGCCCTCTCAATAGTATAACACTCTTGACTAGAAACAATCCATTGTGGACCCTAGATACATAAATCATCTAATACCTAGGTTAAACCCTCAGGAGTGATATTGTTAGCAAACGATGTGTGTTCATCTTGCACACCAGCTATACCAAACTATGCATTAATATGATCTTCATCAAAAGGAACAGAAGTGCCCTTTACGTAGATAAAAAGAGAATATGGAGATTTGACAAGGGTATAAAATTCTCAAACAATTTTCCTTAAAACATCCTCGGGGTGGAAACAAAAAATACTCCACCCATGCTTTTCTACTATGGAAGACACAGACATGTCATATCCCATGTATGGTTCGTCCTTGAACAAGAACCCTTGCTCAAAATAAAAAGGGCACTTCGCAATGTTGTTATTTTATTTTGTGGCCGCGGCATTGTTAAACAAAAAGCCCTTGATGGTTCAGTAGTTTTCGAGGCATTTTTGACGTGAGCCACTGAAGAAGAATGGAAGAAATCTTGGAGAATGTAGTGGAAGAAACAATAGGAGATATTGAAGAGAAAGAATAGTAAAAATGAAAAATTTAAGAGAAATTTAAGAGACGTGAGTAGTTGAGAAGGGGAAAATAAGGGAAATAGTGATGATAGTTCAGCGAAACATGCTAAGGAAGCTGCATGACTTGGAGGAGGAAAGAAAGAAATTAAAAAGATTTTGGGAGAGGAATGTGAAGTGAACTAGTCCTAAAAAAAGTTTAACATCCCTTCCATGAGCTCACCAAGTAACAGAATTGACCCAGCTATCAAAAAACAAATCTCTCCCTTGGACTTTTCTACTCGGTCAACCCATATTACCTCATACCACATTATCCATTTATTGAGTTTGTCGCAATGCTAGGGCAAACTCCTCTTAATATCACAACTGCTAAGTTCACATTCTTTTTTCTATCTCTAGAAATCATAGAAAACTACTCAAAAATAAAAATAGAAATGGAAACAATATTAAAAAAATAAAATTAAAAGTAATTAAAGAAAAGAAAGATAAAAGAAATTGTTAGCTCAAACATCTCAGAGGTCAATGGAGCACTCGTCTCGATCCACATGGGCACCCCAATAGTGCTTTAAGCATTGTCCATTAACTTTAAATGTGACCCTCGTTTTCAAGTCTTTGATATTAACAGCTCCATGAAGATATACTTGGGCTACTTCAAAAACACCTGACCAGCAAGATTTTAATTTACTAGGGAACAATTTGATCCTAGAGTTGAATAACAACACATGTTGTCCAGATTCAAATTTTCTTGGCATGTTTCTTTTATCGTGCCAACCCTTGGTCTTTTCCTTGTATAGCTTACCATTCTAATATGCGTGTGCTCAGAACTCCTCCATTTCATTCAATTCTAACAACCTTTTGTGGCCAGCAGCGACCCAATCCATGTTCAGCTTTTTAATAGCCCAAAATACTTTGTGCTCAAGTTTAACAGGAAGGTGACTTGGCTTGCCATAGACAAGCTTAAAAGGTGACATCCCCAACAGTGTTTTGTATACGGTATGATATGATCACAAAACTTCATCCAATTTGGTAGAACAATCCTTACGAGTAGGATTCACCAGTTTTTCTAAAAAAAATTTAATCTCTCTGTTAGAAATTTCAACTTGTCCATTTGTTTGGGGGTGATATGTTGTGGCAATCTTATGTTTCACCCCATATCGATGCAAAGCATTAGCTACGAACTTGCAATCAAAATAAGACCCCTCATCACTACTAATGACTCTAGGTTTACCAAATCTTGTGAAAATGTTCTAGTGATAAAACTTCAATACTGACCTTGCATCATTACTAGGAAGAGAAACGACCTTGACCCACTTAGAGATATAGTCCACTGCTAACAGTATGTAAAATTTTCCCACTAATGGTTAAAATGAACCTATAATGTCTATTCCCTATGCATCAAACAACTCAATCTCCAATATACTTTTCAATGGCATTTCGCGTCTTCTAAATAGATTTCTTATTCTTTGACAATAGTCGTATGACGGATTGAATTCACTAGCATCCTTAAAAAGACTTGGTCAATAAAATCCTAACTGAAGTACTTCCTAATTATTTCATCACACAATGTTTAAACAAAAAAGCTTCATCCCAATAATAGTGTTTGGCATCATGAAAAAAATTTCGTCTTCTTTGACTGTTGAGATCGGGTGGCAACACACCACTCACTAAAAAGTTCACTATATAGGCATACCAAGGTAATGCCGTGGGAACTAACAGTTGTTCGTCTGGAAATTCTTCTTTAATAAGTGTGTTATGACCATATTCATTTCTAAATTCTAACCTCGACAAGTGATCAACCACTTGATTCTCAGTTCCTCTCCGATCTCTACTTTTCAAGTTAAACACTTGTAGCAAAAGTATCCACCTAATCAACATCAGCTTAGCATCTTTCTTGCTCATTAGATACTTAATAGTAGAGTGATCTGTATGTTAAGCAACTGACTCAATCCACGTCAACTTCCTCACCTAGCTGACATGGCTTGTTTCTTTTTTTTAATTCAAATCAGTTAGGATTGGATTTGTTTATTTTTTGAATAGTTTGAAAGATTCAACCCACTG